>JAMYWD010001350.1:0-17757 GCA_028583415.1 Protea cynaroides
ACATGCTTTATCTAATTTCCATCACATGCCTATATGCTTATACATTTGTATGATTGAATTTGAAGGCATCATCCATACCCCAAATGAATTCAGTGACATCCAATATAGATGATGCTAGGATGCTTGCTTCCCGTGATTGGTTAGGGGACTCAATGAGTTCTGCTGCCGCTTCGTGGGCCCATTGAAGCGAGCCCACCCAACCCTAGGATTGATCAAGAGTGTGGGAAATCGTTGTATCAAAAATATATATTAATGAAAAAATGCGATTGGGTAGATGTATGCATAGGATTGGTAGTCCGACCGGACGGTCCACTGGGCATCCCGAATGTGGGGATGTGGAGTGAGATTTAGTGTACCCTCGTGTGTGGGGGGCAGAGCATTGGCCTTTCACGAGTGTTGCCACGGCGTGTCCATGGCTCGTCGCCATGGGAACTACGCTTGACCTGATTCTCGAGAGACAGAGGTCTTGAGAGGTACGTGAGGCTGGGGGGAGTTTGGTCGCCCCACGCCGGCTCAAATGAGGTAAGTTCCAGTATTATGGGATTACCTCCTAAAGGATTTCCCGGAAGGGAATGCACAGTACAGAGATGGGTTCCACTGTTAGGAACATCTCATCCTTCCCGATGTGTTCCAATATTTTGGGAGCATCATTTTCCACAATCCCCCTCAAATTGAGGTAAGTTCCATGTATTATGGGATTACCTCGCGAAGGGATTTTCCTGTGGAAGGGAATACTGTACACCGAGATGGGTTCCACCGTTGTGGGAACATCTCATCCTTCGGATGTGTTCCAATATTTTGGGAGCATCATTTTCACACACACTCAAATTGAGGTAAGTTCCATGTATTATGGGATTACCTCGCCGAGGGGATTTTCTTGTGATAGGAAGTACCTCAACATCGAGATGGGTCCCAGCGTTGGTGGGGACATCTCTCACCATTGGATGTGTTCCATGATTATGGGAGTATCCATCGCTGGGATGCGTTCCAACATTTTGGAAGCGTCCCTCTTCTCTTGCACACACTTGGTACGTACACACCCGCCCCGAACTACGTTTGGCCTGATTCCCGCCGCACGGGGATACGTGGCGGCCCTGGGATTTTCCCGGACCTCGGTCATATGTTATATATCTTTTTTTCCTTTCTTTTTGATGTATAATTAAGCTATTCTTTTTAATTCTTTAATTCATTTTATAATTATTTTTCTTGTCTAATTTGTTTAATTTCAGCTTATGCCATGCTTAATTAACAAAGAATTAGAAATTAACTTAGGATTCCCCCTTTTACCTTGTAATGTATTTAGACAGCCCCAAGCATTCACAAACTGTAGGAAAGGATAGGATTTAGGGAGACCGGTTTAGCGGGCGAAGTTGGGTGCCTAACACCTTCCCAACTCGTAATTTGGCACCTTACCCGTCTTTGGTGAGACAAGATAGTCGTTCGATTTGCGCGAGTCATTAGTGTTCCTCCGTTGAGGGACATCATTTATAAGTCCTAGACCTTATCTAGGTGGCGACTCCGGTCTTCATACCCTCCATTGGCATGAGTGGATGGGATCGAAAGTGAGAACTTTCCGGGTCCCGGTTGAGTGTAATGAGGGTAGACAACTTTAACTATATGAAAATTCAATTTTAAAAATGAGGATAAATCTAAATTGAAAATTTCAAGAAGAAAGATTTTTTTTCCATGTCCTCACACGGTTGGCGACTGCGCTGGGGATTCATGCCAGACTCCAGATTGTAAATCCCTATCCCTTTCTCTTTATGCATAAACTTATATCTTGGGGCTTTAGGTTGTAGTTAGGTGTAGAAGTAGCAAACACCCTTGCTTGTAGCCTTATTTGATTAGGTGTATTGTATACATTGTTGATTATTTTATGATATAGTGATATCGTGGTTCTCGAGATATTGGTTATTATTGTTCCGAACCTCGTGGTTGGCCGAAAGCGGGCTCCGGTGTATATTGGATGACCTGCCCGGCGAAGCCACAACCTTGGCCTGTACTGCGGCTATGCGGGTATATAAAGGGATGTAGGTGTCTTTGACTCATCGTGTATACGGTGATAGACATTCTTATCCTTGTCAAGGTAGCCTTGTCATGTCCCATTATTACATTACGACACTTGTATGCTTGGTTCATCCCAGAAGACCTGAGTGTTGTCTTTACCCAGTTTCACCTCGCTCAACGTGGGTGGTCACTAATGAAGCCATCACTCATTTGTTCAAGATTGAATCGAAATTCTTTGATATCCTGTGTGTGTCCTTTCAGACGGTAAATCCCTCCCCAAATCCAATGATTACGATGTGTTCATTTGGTTGGAGTTTCAGCCCGGAGATATAGTACGTTTCACGGATATCCTCTTGCTGAAAACCAATCAAAGAATCAATCCGAATCATCGGAATTGGTGAAGATTAACCTAATGGAGTTCTTGCACAGAGCTAACCTTTTGTTTGGTTGAGTCAGCATGATTGTACATGTGTATTTGTTCATGGTCTCAACTCTGTGTGTTCAATGTATTTTATCTTGTTTTAGATTTAATTTTTTTTTAGAATCTCTGAGTGTCTCTCCATTATCCACCGTCTGGGTAAGAGACCTTGTCTCTTGGAAATTGCCTAGGGCTCCTTTCTTAGAGTCTACCTAGCCATTGATCTTGGCTCTTAAAAATTAAATGGAAATTATGGGAAAGAGCAAGAGTTAGTGTCGAGACTTTGTTGAGGATATGATTCCTAGGTTAGAACAAGGGTTGTCTATGTCCTAGTGAGGCCTATCCATCAAAGCATCCATGTCTGGGCAACAACAACTGCCCGTGCCCTGAGAGAGTATGTGAGAGAGTTGGCAAGGTACCATCCCCCTAGGCTGTTTCCTCATAGGCTTGTTTCATCTTCAATTCATATTATGATCCATCATGAATGTGTGAAATATTCTGGTTATTATATGTCTGCTGCAGGCAAAGAGCATAATGTTAGGAATCTTGTATGCCTGTCATTCTTTGTTTTTGTCAGGATAGAGACCCATCTTTGTCGTTCTTTGTCTCTACTAGGTAGAGTTTGTATTCTTGTAATTACTCGTCTCTACTAGTTAGTTTTGTGGGTTTTTCATTCCTGTCTCCACTAGTTAGGGTCCTTGTATGTTTATCATTTTTTGTCTCTACCAGTCAAGGACCGATTGTTGTCATTCTTTGTCTCCACTAGATAGAGCCTAATTCATTTTTGTCACTCGTTGTTTTTATTTATTAGGGTTTGAGCTTTTGGTAATTTTTCTCTCTAGTTAGGGCTTATTTTGTGATTCTTTGTCCTTACTAGGTGGAGTTTGTATTTCTGTAATTATTTGTCTTTGGCAGGTTTGTCATTCTTTGTCTCTACTAGGTAAGGTGCAATTGATTTGTTGTCATTCTTTGTCTCTACTAGGTAAGGTGTAATTGATTTGTGTGATTCTTTGTCTCTTTAGCTAGAGGCTGTATCTTCTGTGGTTATTTGTGTCTATTAGGTTAGAGCTTGTATTTTGGTGATTCTTTGTCTCTCTAGCTAGAGGCTATATCTTCTCTGGTTATTTGTCTCTACTAGGTTAGAGCTTGTATTTTTGTGATTCTTTGTCTCTCTAGCTAGAGGTTGTATCTTCCGTGGTTATTTGTCTCTACCCAGGTTAGAGCTTGTATTTTATGTGATTTCTATGTCTTTCTAGCTAGAGCCCGTATTTCCTGTGGTTATTTGTCTCTACTAGGTTGGAGCTTGTATTTACGTGACTCTTTTGTCTTAGCTAGAGTCTGTATCTTTGTAGTCGTTTGTCTCTACAAAGATTTTTCATTTTTTGCGATTCTTTGTCTCTAATTGTTAGGGCTTGATGTATCGTTATCACCCTCTGTCTCTATCAGTTAGAGCCTAGTGTTATAGATCTAGAATTGATGATTGAGAATAGCAAGAGAGTAGTCTTCTCCATTTTTTTTGTTTGGCAAAAATCTTCAAATCTTATTGGAGTAGATTACCTCCTCTGTTGGAGTCTCTAAAAGTGTGTTTGTATCATGAGCAGTTAGTGTCTACTTTTTCTCATCATGGGATGAAACCTAGGCAAGAGATATCCTCTTTTCATTGGTCGAAAATCCTAACTAAGGAGACTTCTTAGAGTGGTCATTGCAGATTCCATCGAAGTCCTATCCTAAGTTCTAGATCATAGGGAAATCATGAGTTACAGCAACATGCTAGGCATCTTTGGTAATTGTGCCTCTTTGATTGACAAAGTTAATTTTAAACTGCTGAGTACAGTCTGGCGGAGTTAATTTCAGACTCCTAAGTACAGTTGTGTCGTCCATCCAAGATTAATCAAAGAACCCTGACTCAGAGACCATCCCAAACTCTCAGGGGTTGCATTTTCCTCCCAGAATTATTTGTGATAATAGAGGATTCCTTGTGGCTATTATCTATCTCAATAGTGGGGTAACCTAATTGATGAGTTTAATGAACCAGGCTGGGATATAGAAGAGTGATCCCCATTAAGGGTAACCTAAAAGAGGAATTTTAATGAACCCGAGCTGGGGTATTGATCAGAGTGACGGGCATCGCGGTTAACCCAATAATGAGCTTTTATGGACCTAAACTGGGGTATAGTTGAGTTTGGTATGCATCAGGCACATATTGGTAGGTAGGCGTGTTGAGTTCTACTAATGGTAGCCTAGGTGGAGATTTAGTCCCATGTCGATCATTGTTGGTGCCAATGGTGTTGAACTTAATTGGGGTTTGTTTAGATAAGTTGTTTTGTCTCGGCTTGCTATTGGCTGTATCTGATAGGTTGGCCATGTTTGGGCTTGAGGCTGATATGTCTGTAGGCAATCCAGTCCAATTTGCTCTGTCTAATAAAAAAAATCCCACTTGGGACTTCAACTATTGAGCTTTATAGCTTCCTTTGAGAAAAAGAAAGTCTAGCTCGTTTGTGAAAAGCTGCAAATGATTGATCCGGAAACACTAAAAGCCGTCTTGGAGAGATAGTTTGGCAAGTTTCAAAGGTTCGGAAAGCCACCCTTGATAAACTAAAAGAGCTCCATGAGATGTTGTCAAAGGGCGTCGAGCAATCCTGGACTTATTCTGGTGGTTTTGATTGGTTTTACAAATGAGATGAGATGCCTTATGGATTTGGTCTAGGTCAAAGATATCATCATTGAAAAAAAATGATGAAAAGAAAAAAAAAGAGAAAAAACAGAAAGGAGAACAAGTGTTGTGTTCATGTTCTTATTATCGGACACCCCGCCTCCTTACATCATGGATCGTAGAGATCACTACAGTGAGCAAAATGAGTTATCCTAAAAAAAAAAAAAAAAAAAAAAAGGGATAGAGTCAAAGAAGATACCGATTGGGGTTAAATGAGCAGCTTTGCTGTATCGGTTTATAAAAAATGAATTTTGGCGAGGTAGCACCATCTTTTTCGGTGCGTAGTGTGGAATTGTTGTCACTTCTTGAGTTGAAGATACCAGTCTCCAAAGATCCTCATGGACCAATGGCTTTCAAGAACATGGGCCTTATATTTGAGGTACATCGTTACAACTTGATCATGTATTGCCTCCACATCCATTAAAAAAAAAATATGCTCAAAAAAGAAAAGAGTCGAAAAAAAAAAAAAAAAGAAGCCATACAAAGGTATAGATGTGGGATGGCATTTTTCATTGCATTTGGACAGTGGGTCAGTTGTCATGCTTCACGCAATATTTACTTTCTATCAAGGCTCAAAGGTGTGTCGGTTCAATAATTTATGCATCAATATATGATAATTTCCTCTGGAGCATCATGGGGAGTATTGATTGTTTGCGGTGCTTCACGACGTGTGTTAGGCTGGATTTTTAATTTTGGTCGCTACATCCCGCCTTTACAGGGGGTGGTCTCATCGCTTTGTCATCATCAGAGGATGATTTCTCATCGACAAAAAGGCTCTTCCTCCCGTCCATCAATCTGACGGTCTTCCGTGAGTCTTCATTAGAAGTCGTTCATTCAATCATCAAATAAGTTTATGACACCGTCTCTTGTGAGCATGTCATTCTATTTGTGTATAATTTTATTCAAATAAATCTGACTGGAATTTCTATCGGTCGTTCATTGTTTCAACGGCTTCCAAGAATTCCAAAAGTCCATTTTTGCTAGCCAATAAGATGGTATCTCCACAGTGGGATTGACCATTCTACATAAATAACAAAAACTCTCCCCAATGGTGGACCCATGTGGCAGTTTCTTATCTGTCCGGGGCGTCTGCTATAGGTTGCTTCTAGTGATGACCCAAAGAGCCGTCTGTTTATCGATGTGTGCCATTGAAAACTTAAACTCTGGGGTAAAATTGTCATTGTCTTGATATCATGAATATGGGAGGCTCATTGTGAGTCCAGATCATTTTGAATATGCCTAAATCTACTGGTGACAGTTCGCCACATTAGGACCCTTTGTTTAAAATTGTAATTGGGTTTAGTTGTAAAGAAAAATACAAAAAAAATTGGATGGGTTACCCATGTTTGCCCTTCATAGGGAAAGGACTGTGTTAGTCATTTGTTCAAGGTGCGATCTATGTAATTTTGGCAAAAGATGCAAAGCATGTTGAGTCTATCCTCCATAGGACTGAAGAAATTTTCTCTCATCCTAGAGTGAGTCATGTCCGGAGAAAAGTGATTAAATCATTTCTCTTTTTTTTTTGGATTTGGGAGTAGCATTCACGGATGAATATAGTTTTCAAATCATTCGTTCACGCTTGTGTTTTCAGAAACTTCATTGGGATCTCCTGTTCTATGTGGTCAAGTTCATCAGATTCATTTTTATCATCCATGGGGGATTGAGCAAGTCATCCTCCTTGTTTCATAGGATCCGGATTAGGGTACCCTTTTGCTAGAGAGTACTCGATAATCATTTTGTCATTCTTCTGTGAGAAAGGAGATCTTTGTGTTGACGTTTGATTTGGTTGGTTTTTCATATGTGATCCCGGTCGTGTGTGCTTTCAATTCTTGGGCATGATCTCCGTGTCCTCCTATTTGTTTTCATATGTGCCAAAGAGTGGTCTGTCATGATATACAGACACAGGGGTATGGATGCATTTTTTTGAGAGAGTTAGATTTAATCATGTCATTCCCATCTGAGACATTGCGGTATGGGTGTGTCTTGTTAAGCGGAGTCAAACTCAAATCATGTTGCCTCAAGTATATGTGTCTCCATGCGTGTTATTGCTGGATTTGCTTAAGCTCTAAGCAGTCAATCTTGGAATCATAGACAATTTTGATTGGGAGAGCATCTCCGTTCAATCACCCTTCATATGCTTCTTTTATTCCTCCCGTCTGTTAGAGGGATTTTGTTTTCATTTTGTACCTGTTGTTGTTTGATTGTTTAATCATAATCACTTGTATTTGGAAGATTGATCTAGTATTTCATCAAGTCTCGTGGTTGGGAAATTCAACTCTTGTTTTTAAGAGAATCTTGATCTTGTTGCAAGGGCGTCTAGTTTGGGCCAAAATTCATGTATTACTCAAATCTTGTGAATGTGTGAAATTTCTGAGTAGCTTACATCTTTGGATCATGGGCTTGATCTATATCTCTTTTGCTTACTTGCTGGGCTATTTTGTCAATTTGATCTGCCTCTGTGGTTAAGCGAAGAATCTGTCAATTTTGGTGTCTCCTGTTCTGGTTGGGACGAGTGAGCCATTGTGGTTCTATTTAGAGCTTTATCGTAGTCCTTCGAACCATGTTCGAGAGCCTTAGGGTCATCCCGGTTGTGTTTTGTTGTGTTAATGTTGCTTCTCCTTGAATGATGCTTACATTTCATGCTCAATGTGTTTAACTCTTGATGATGACAATCAGTTTGAGGTTTATTTTCATCTGTGAATGTAGGCATTTGATTGCCAATTAATATTTGGATTTGACTTTGTTGTTGAGCTATCTCGTTGTGGTGTTGGTCCTAGTGTACCTTGGGTTTAGTGGGCCTCGGACCCGATTAATGGTTTTGGACACGACCACGTTGTTTGTCACCTTTTGACATTTGTCGGTGCATTGTTTCGGTTCTTTGCATTGGTCTTAGTATACCTTGGGTTTAGTGGGCCTCGGACCCGATTAGTGGTTTTGGACACAACCCTCTTGTTTGTCATCTTTTGACATCTGTCATTCCATTGCTTTGGTTGTTGCATTGGTCTTTGTATACCTTGGGTTTAGTGGGCCTCTCGCCTAATCGATGGCTTTGGACACAACCCTCTTCTTTGTCAACTTTTGACATGTGTTGTTGCTTTGTTTTTGTTGTTGTTTGTTGTATTGGTTTTCATACACCTTGGAGACCCCACCCGTTGTTATGAGTAGTGGCATTTGGGGTTTGGTAGCAATTATTTTGTTGGCCCCCGCCTTGGGTATGTCAAATGTGTTTATTTTGGGACTCGTTCCGTGTAGGTGTGGAAGAGTTTGCCTTGTTGGGGTTTGTTCTCGGGGCTGCAGAAATCCGAAAACCCGGTCTTAGGCCTGGTCTTGAGGGGTCATCAAGCCGGGATTTGCTACTCAAGAGAGTCTCGTCTTCCCGAGCGGTTCCGCGAAATGCGTGAAAGCTCGCCTTCGATTCGACTTTGGGGCTCGCATGTGCGAGGTGTCGGTGCATCCTCTTGAGATTTGGTTCCTTTGTTGGGACAATGGGATAATCCCCCGGCGGTTCAGCGAAATGCGTGGCTTCGCCGATTCCCGACTTTGGGGCTCGCGTGTGCGAGGTGTCGGTTCGCTTTTGAGATTTGATTCCTCTTGTTGGGGAATAATCTCCCGAGCGGTTCCGCGAAATGCGTGAAACTTCGCCTTCGATCCCGACTTTGGGGCTCGCATGTGCGAGGTGTCGGTTCGCTTTTGAGATTTTGATTCCTTTGTTTGGAATAATCTCCCCGAGCGGTTCCACGAAATGCGTGAAAGCTCGTCTTCGATTCGACTTTGGGGCTCGCGTGTGCGAGGTGTCGATTCGCTCTTGAGATTTGGTTCCTTTGTTTGGGAATAATCTCCCGAGCGGTTCCGCGAAATGCGGAAAGCTTCGCCTTCGATTCGACTTTGGGGCTCGCGTGTGCGAGGTGTCGGTTCGCTTTTGAGATTTGATTCCTTTGTTTGGGAATAATCTCCCGGCGGTTCCAGCGAAATGCGTGAAAGCTTCGTCTTCGATCTCGACTTTGGGGCTCGGCGTGTGCGAGGTGTCGTTTCGCTTTTGAGATTTGATTCCTTTGTTTGGGAATAATCTCCCCGAGCGGTTCCGCGAAATGCGTGGCATCGCCGCCGATTCGACTTTAGGGCTCGCGTGTGCGAGGTGTCGGGTTCGCTTTTGAGATTTGATTCCTTTGTTCGGGAATAATCTCCCCGAGCGGTTCAGCGAAAGTCAAAGCTTCGTCCTCGATTCGACTTTGGGGCTCGCGTGTGCGAGGTGTCGATTCGCTTTTGAGATTTGATTCCTTTGTTCGGGAATAATCTCCCGAGCGGTTCCGCGAAATGCGTGAAAGCTTCGCCTTCGATCCCGACTTTGGGGCTCGCGTGTGCGAGGTGTCGTTTCGCTTTTGAGATTTTGATTCCTTTGTTGGGAATAATCTCCCGGCGGTTCCGCGAAATGCGTGAAAGCTTCGTCTTCGATTCCGACTTTGGGGCTCGCGTGTGCGAGGTGTCGGTTCGCTCTTGAGATTTGGTTCCTTTGTTTGGGAATAATCTCCCGAGCGGTTCCGCGAAATGCGTGAAAGCTCGCCCGATTCCGACTTTGGGGCTCGCGTGTGCGAGGTGTCGGTTCGCTTTTGAGATTTGATTCCTTTGTTTGGGAATAATCTCCCGAGCGGTTCCGCGAAATGCGTGAAAGCTTCGTCTTCGATTCCGACTTTGGGGCTCGCGTGTGCGAGGTGTCGGTTCGCTTTTGAGATTTGATTCCTTTGTTTGGGAATAATCTCCCGAGCGGTTCCGTGAAATGCGTGAAGCTTCGCCTTCGATTCCGACTTTAGGGCTCGCGTGTGCGAGGTGTCGGTTCGCTTTTGAGATTTGATTCCTTTGTTGGGAATAATCTCCCCGAGCGGTTCCGCGAAATGCGTGAAAGCTTCGTCCTCGATTCGACTTTGGGGCTCGCGTGTGCGAGGTGTCGGTTCGCTTTTGAGATTTGATTCCTTTGTTCGGGAATAATCTCCCCGAGCGGTTCCGCGAAATGCGTTAAAGCTTCGTCTTCGATTCGACTTTGGGGCTCGCGTGTGCGAGGTGTCGGTTCGCTCTTGAGATTTGGTTCCTTTGTTCGGGAATAATCTCCCCGAGCGGTTCCAGCGAAATGCGTGAAAGCTTCGTCTTCGATTCCGACTTTGGGGCTCGCGTGTGCGAGGTGTCGGTTCGCTTTTGAGATTTGATTCCTTTGTTCGGGAATAATCTCCCCGAGCGGTTCCGCGAAATGCGTGAAAGCTTCGCCTCGATTCGACTTTGGGGCTCGCATGTGCGAGGTGTCGGTTCGCTCTTGAGATTTGGTTCCTTTGTTAGGAATAATCTCCCCGAGCGGTTCCGCGAAATGCGTGAAAGCCGTCGCCGATTCCGACTTTGGGGCTCGCGTGTGCGAGGTGTCGGCCGCTTTTGAGATTTGATTCCTTTGTTTGGGAATAATCTCCCGAGCGGTTCCGCGAAATGCGTGAAAGCTTCGTCTTCGATCTCGACTTTGGGGCTCGCGTGTGCGAGGTGTCGGTTCGCTTTTGAGATTTGATTTCTTTGTTCGGGAATAATCTCCCCGAGCGGTTCCGCGAAATGCGTGAATGCTCGCCTCGATTCGACTTTGGGGCTCGCGTGTGCGAGGTGTCGGTTCGTTTTTGAGATTTGATTCCTTTGTTCGGGAATAATCTCCCCGAGCGGTTCCGCGAAATGCGTGAAAGCTCGCTTCGATCCGACTTTGGGGCTCGCGTGTGCGAAGTGTCGATTTGCTTTTGAGATTTGATTCCTTTGTTCGGGAATAATCTCCCGAGTGGTTCCGCGAAATGCGTGAAAACTCGCCCTCGATTCGACTTTGGGGCTCGCTGTGCGAGGTGTCGGTTCGCTTTTGAGATTCGATTCCTTTGTTCGGGAATAATCTCCTCGAGCGGTTCCGCGAAATGCGTAAGGCTTCGCCTTCGATTCGACTTTGGGGCTCGCGTGTGCGAGGTGTCGGTTCGTTCTTGATATTTGGTTCCTTTGTTCGGGAATAATCTCCCCGAGCGGTTCCGCGAAATGTGTGAAAGCTTCGTCTTCGATTCTCGACTTTAGGGCTCACGTGTGCGAGGTGTCGGTTCGCTTTTGAGATTGGATTCCTTTGTTGGGAATAATCTCCCCGAGCGGTTCCGCGAAATGCGTGAAAGCTTCGTCTTCGATTCGACTTGGGGGCTCGCGTGTGCGAGGTGTCGGTTCGCTTTTGAGATTTGATTCCTTTGTTCGGGAATAATCTCCACTGGCGGTTCCGCGAAATGCGTGAAAGCTCATCTGTGTTTTTTTCGAGTTCGTTTTGAGAGTCCCAAGGTCGCCATGACCACTACCCAAGAGAACCCGTGTTTTGTTTTACTTAGCTTTCCAATAATGGTTGTGGCAAAGCGGGGTCTTCTTGTCTTCGACCTCGATTAGTGTAATCTCGTCCGAAGAGGGGTATCTGTCAGCACCCTAGTTTTGCCATTACCCTTAAAAAATAATTTTTTTTTTTAATGGGAAATCAGATGTTATTAATTAGTGTTTAAAAAAAAAAAAAGGGCAAATCCGTCTGATCCCCAAAAAAGGGAATCAGAGCTTGAAAGAAAAAAAAAAAAAAGAAAGCAAAAAAGCAAAAAGCAAAAAAAATAAAATAAAATAAAAAATCGGCAAAATCCGTCTGATCCCCAAAAGAGGGGATCAGAGCCCAAAAAAAAAAAAAAAAAAAAAAAAAAGAAGAGAGAAAGGGAAGAAGGAGAGGGGAGAGAAGCGGTGAGGGGGAGTTGCAGGGGAAGAGGGGGAGGTCGACACCTCACCCTCCTCCCCGAAACCCGCCCCGAAACCTGCTGGTTTCCCGGACTCAAATCCCCCCCTTTTTTTCTTGTGAATATAAGGAGCAGCCAGCGGCTGGCTGCTCCAGTGGAGAAAAAAAAAAAAAAAAAAAAAAAAAGAAAAAAAAGAAGAAGAAGAAGAAGAAGAAGAAGAAGAAGAAGAAGAAGAAGAAGAAGAAGAAGAAGAAGAAGGCAGCGGCGGCTCTCGCCACCGTCGAAGAGAGAAAGGAGGAGCAGCTCTGTTGCTGCTCCAAAGAGAGAAAAACGAAAAAAAAAAAAAAAACAGAAACAGAGAAGAAGAAGAAGAAGAAGAAGAAGAAGAAGAAGAAGAAGAAGAAGAAGAAGAAGAAGAAGAAGAAGAAGGCAGCGGCGCAGAACCGCCGCCGTCGAAGAGAGAGAAAGGAGGAGCAGCTCTGTTGCTGCTCCAAAGAGGGAGAAAAAAAAAAAAACGGAAAAAGAGAAGAAGAAGAAGAAGAAGAAGAAGAAGAAGAAGTGAAGAAAGAGGAGGGAGAAGGAAAAGGAAGGCAGCGGCCAGAGACCGCTGCCCTCGAAGAGAGGGAAGGAGCAGCTCTCTGGCTGCTGCTCCGAAAAAAAAAAAAAAACCGGGAAGAAAAAAAAAAAAAAAAAAAAGGGGGGGAAAATCCAGAAAAAAAAAAAAAAAAAAAAAGGAAGAAAGGGCGACAAGATAGCCGCCGCCGCCACCGTGGAGGCGCCAGTACACACCGCCGCCGTGAAAGAAGGAGCGACTTCCCTCTTTGCCGTTGATCTCGATCGACAGGTATATTTTATTTTTTTTTTATTATTATTATTATTTAGTGATTGGTTGGCTTGTTTTTTGTTTGTTTTGGTCTAGGACGAGTTCCAGTTTGGTTGGGTCTAAGTGAGGGCCGGTTTGGATCGGTCCGACCATGTGATAAAAATTTTAATGTGGTTGACCCAACCGCATGATCTGAATTTTATGAGGTTTGATCATGACCACATAATTGGGATTTAATGAGTTGATCTTAACCATTGATTTAGAATTTTTGATGTGATTAAAGTACATCCATTGATCATAAATTTTTAATGTGCATTTTTATATAGTCATTAGATGTGATTTTGAATGATCTGAACCGTTGGATGTTCACCTTAAATGTCTTAGATGAATCTGGACCATCGGATCTTCATCATGGATGCTTAAAATGAATTTGAACCGTTAGATTGTCTTTGGGAGTGATTTAAATGATTTCGAAGCATTAGATTATCATTTTGAATGATCTGAACCATTGGATGTTCACCTTAAATGTCTTAAATGAATCTGGACCATCGGATCTTCATCATGGATGCTTAAAATGAATTTGAACCGTTGGATTGTCTTTCTGAGTATTTTTAAATGAATCGATCATGTTTATGGTGGTTTAAATATTAAGATCAAACCCGATTCGGGTTAAACCATGTTTATTTTAATGACCAAGTTCGATTTGTGTGGGAGTGGATTGGTTTGGTTCATTTTGCTTTGGCTTTATGGACTGGTTTAGGTATAGCATGATTTAGGTTTTGTTTGACCTGAGTTAGACTTGGTTAATGTTAGTCCGGTTCAAAGTTGGTTCTGGTTTGGCTTAGTGTTGTGCTTATGTCTTCTTTTATCTTTTCATCTCATGCCATTTCTTAGGATCAATCTATCTCAGGTAGGGTATGTAGGTCATTTCATTGTACATAATACATACTTTTTTTTATATACATCCTGGTTCTCATTATGGTTTCATGTTTTACACGTTTGATGGTTCCTGCTGTTCTGACATCACATGTATATATAGTTGCTTTCTATTTTTGGTTTTTATCACATGCTTTATCTAATTTCCATCACATGCCTATATGCTTATACATTTGTATGATTTAATTTGAAGGCATCATCCATACCCCCAAATGGTCTGTGACATCCAATTTTGATAGATGTATGCTAGGATGCTTGCTTCCCGTGATTGGTTAGGGGACTCCAATGAGTTCAGCTGCCCTTCGTGGGCCCATTTAGAACGAGCCCACCCAACCCTAGGATTGGATCCAAGAGTGTGGGAAATCGTTGTATCAAAAATATATATTAATGAAAAATGTGCGATTGGGTAGATGTATGCATAGGATTGGTGGTCCGACGGACGGTCCACTGGGCATCCCGAATGTGGGATGTGAGTGAGATTTAGTGTACCCCCGTGTGTTGGGAGGCGAGGCATTTGGCCTTTCCCGAGTGTTGCCCAGGCGTGTCCATGGCTCGTCGCCATGGGAACTACGCTTGACCTGATTCAGAGGCAGGGGGTCGGAGGGGGGAAGGGGGCGGGGGGGTCAGGGGGGGGGGTGCTCCACGCTCGGTCAAATTGAGGTAAGTTCCATGTATTATGGGATTACTCCTCGGAAAAAGGGATTTCCCGTGGAAGGGAATACCAGACACCGAGATGGGTTCCATCGTTTGGGAACATCTCATCCTTCGGATGTGTTCCAATATTTTGGGATTTCCCCCGCATCAATTTCACACACACCCCTCAAATTGAGGTAAGTTCCATGTATTATGGGATTACCTCGCGAAGGGATTTTCCGTGGAAGGGAATACTGTACACCGAGATGGGTTCCACTGTTGTGGGAACATCTCATCCTTCGGATGTGTTCCAATATTTTGGGAGCATCATTTTCACACACACACTCAAATTGAGGTAAGTTCCATGTATTATGGGATTACCTCGCCGAGGGGATTTTCTTGTGATAGGAAGTACCTCAACACTGAGATGGGTCCCATTTGTTGTGGGGACATCTCTCACCATTGGATGTGTTCCATGATTATGGGAGCATCCATCGCTTGGGATGCGTTCCAACATTTTGGAAGCGTCCCTCTTCTCTTGCACACACTTGGTACGTACACACCCGCCCGAACTACGTTTGGCCTGATTCCCGCCGCACAGGGATACGTAGGCGGCATGGGATTTTCCCAGACCTCGGTCATATGTTATATATCTTTTTTTTCCTTTCTTTTGATGTATAATTAAGCTATTCTTTTAATTCTTTAATTCATTTTATAATTATTTTTCTTGTCTAATTTGTTTAATTTCAGCTTATGCCATGCTTAATTAACAAAGAATTAGAAATTAACTTAGGATTCCCCCTTTTACCTTGTAATGTATTTAGACAGCCCCAAGCATTCACAAACTGTAGGAAAGGATAGGATTTAGGGAGACCGATTTAATCGGGCGAGTTGGGTGCCTAACACCTTCCCAACTCGTAATTTGGTACTTACCCGTCTTTGGTGAGACAAGATAGCCGTTCCATTTGCGCGAGTCATTAGTGTTCCTCCGTTGAGGGACATCATTTACAGGTCCTAGACCTTATCTAGGTGGCGACTCCAGTCTTCATACCCTCCATTGGCATGAGTGGATGGGATCTGAAAGTGAGAACTTTCCAGGTCCCAGTTTGAATGTAATGAGGGTAGACAACTTTAACTATATGAAAATTCAATTTTAAAAATGAGGATAAATCCAAATTGAAAATTTCAAGAAGAAAGATTTTTTTTTTCCATGTCCTCACAGCAAGATAGGGTTTTAGATCAATACATGCTTTGCATGGTATTGATTCAACAATAATCAACCCTATAAGAGTTCATAAAGTAAAGGAAGGTTCAAGCACTTACCGTCGACTTGCGGTGAGTTATTCGTCGTCGAACGACAATATTGGCTCTTTCTAGCTTCTCCTCCTTCTTCAGCCTCTTTCTCCTTTCTAGGGTTTGTGAGGATCAATAGAAGGGATTCTAGGAGGTTTAGAGGTGTTTATATAGGCTAGGTTTAGGTTTAGGAAGCCTTCTAGGATTAGGAAAGTCCTAGGGTTCAGAATTTGGAAAGTAAGACCCGCAGAGATCCGGTTCCGGATCTTGATAGTCTGCTGACTATACCGGTCGATCGGTACCCATGCTAAGACCGGTACCATCGACCAGTATGACTAATTTCATACTTAATTTGGTCCGTTTGGTCTGATTTCATACCTGATTGTCATCCGCTCGTCCCGTCTGGCCCGGTAATGATTGGAAGACCTGTTACGACATGAAATCAAGGTTTAGATCGGGTTCATGGAGTGCAGGTCTTACATTACATATGAACCCTAACTTAAATTCATATAACTTTTAGGTTATTAAATCAATTCAAAGAGAATTTCAAGGCTTGGAAGGAGATCGAGTATTGCTAACGAGTATTGCTAACAGGTGAGGGAACAAGACCTAAACTAATTGGTTAATAACAAACTATTTATTTTTATTAAGTCTAATGCCATGATTGATTCTATACTTGTATGCTTGTAATGTGCATCTCACATGTCATCCAATATTTCTGCTATTATTGTTCATGCATATTTAATTCTGTTTATTTATAATATGATGATGATGATGATGCTAGGAATAGACATGTGAATGTATATGTGTGGTTGGTGTGTTGGATGTGAGTGGAGCATCAGGGAGAGGACGTGGCATGGTGGTCTTTGACCTCATCACCAGACTCTAGCTCTATCTCTACTCAAGTCTTGCTCACTAACATTGTCATATCGTCATTACCTTAGCAAAACTATTACGTCATAGGGCATCAGGGAAGGTGGTCTCGGACCGTGTGGTCTCTGACTCTGCAGGGGGGCCTTAGCTTTATCTCTATGGACGTGTTGAGGGATGCTGGGGTGAGGCCTTGGATACACTGTTTAACATTATGATTGGTTAGTTGCGAGCATAGTTTGCAACTCCTCGCCAATAGGGGCTTACGTGTTTGTATGGGTAGGGCATCAGGAAAAGTGTTGGCAGTGTTTAATCCGAACACTTTAGCTCTATCTCTATTCCATGGTGGGTGCATGTAGGACGGCAATGGTGTTTGATCCATTGAACGGATTCACACACTGGTGTATAGAGGTGCGGGGGCCACCAAACCTTTCTATAGCATATTGCAAACTTAAAAATCAGACCAAAGATATGAATTGAATGTAAGCATATGTTTGTTGCATTGTTTTGTTTGCTCACTGAGCTATAATGTGTACTCACCCTTTCGACGTAGAATATTTTTAGTTGATAATGCAGGTCCTACTGTTGAAGAATATATGAAAGCACCGACGTATGGACACATTGCTGCCATGGACGTAGAAGCTGTTGAAGATGCGCATGATTCTTCATGCGAGTGCAACCAGTGTATTTTTTTATTAGTTTTGCTATATTTGATTAATGGAATATATAATGGATTATTTACTTTTATGTCTTGAGTTTTGGAGATAATCGAATTAATTATTTATTATCATTGTTAGACACTCAGTTCATTATCTATAAGACTTTCGCTTATTTGTTTATTATCTTTGATTATTACCGTGGAGTGTGTGTGTGGTTTTATATGGTGGGTACGACCTATACGAGATCATGATTGAACTGTTGGTTTATTGACGGTTCATCACACTAATCTGGTTAGACCAGAAATGGGGTGTGAGACGAGTTGTACATGGTGTAAGTGAGTTGATGATGTTATATCCGAGTTGACCACGTAGAAACCGACTTGTCACGGTTATAGCTGAGTTTAAAGTATGAACCTGAAAACAAAAGGAATTTCATCGAGTGGTGGATTAGGTAATCCGGTAGCCACTCCGATGATTAAGTCAGTTCTCATAACAAGTAGCATGAAGTATATAAAAGAATTATACTTCTTTGAAAGTTGAGTAAGGTTTGAGTATAAGTATGGATAGAAAATTATCTCTCCATGTATCTTTATGATTGTGAGTATTTATAGAGGTGCCTAACTAACTAGGGTGGTTCGAAATACCCGATTTAA
>JAMYWD010001352.1:0-25000 GCA_028583415.1 Protea cynaroides
ATGTATGTGTATTCTCCTCTCCTATGGTTCCTTTATTTATAATCAAAGAGGAAAAACAATAGTTTAGGAAACTTTCCTAATTACAATTATAAACCAATTAGGAAAATAAACCTAGACAACTTAGGAAATAAAACCTAACCAATAAGGAAACAAATAAACACTGATGGAAACAAATCCACTACAATAAACGGAAATAATTAATATAGAAGCAAGACCATATGTAGCACCGATAGTTGGGACCCACAGTATATCGTTAACTCTAACACTCCCCCTCAAACTGGAGTACGAGGGAATGTAAGAGCTGAAGCTTGGAACAATATAGTAGTAGCAACAGTAGTTGTACCAATAGCAGTGGCAGCAGCAGCAGTAACAGTAGTAGTAGCAGCACAGTATAGGTTACTGTGAACCAAGTAGTAAAGATCGCATCAGATATAGGTGGTAGAAGGTGCATCAGGTAGTAGAGGCAGCAATAGCAAAAGAAAATCTTAATCTTGAGCAGCAGTGTAGTAGTCACAACAAATAAGCAGTAGGTAGCATTACGTGCAACAGTAGACATCATACAGTAGTTGGCTCTGACACGAGCAAGGTAGTAGTAGGCTCCAACATGAGCAAGGTAGTAGTAGGCTCCAACATGAGAAAGGTAGTAGTAGGCTCCAACATGAGCAAGATAGTAGTTGGTTCCAACATTAGCAAGGTAGAGAAAAGTGTCTTTTCCATGAGTAGACACGAACTAATAAATAATAATAATCTTCAACTGATGACTTGAGCAGATAAGAATATATATAATCCCTCTTTCACGTGGAACATTCCACGTGGACAAATAATAGAGATGAATACTCAACGAGAACAACCACAAATAAGAGTTCAATAAAGGGTAGAATTGTAAAGTCAAGAACAATTAAAGGGTAGCCAAATAGCACCAAGATATTATAGGACTTATGACTAAATGGTGGGGGGTAATCATGGAAGCAAATATTGGAAGAGGATAAAACAAAATTAATGATAAGAGCAAAGGCATTATAGAGAATCAACATTAAGGGGAAAGAGTAAAATAAATTCAGAAAACTGCAACCTTTTTTTTTTTTTTTTTTTTAATCTTCCAGAATATGACTTCTTCTTCAAGCTTATGTCACGATGGGAAAAGAACCTAGTGGTAACTAGAAATAGAAAGAAACATCGATCCTTGGGACAATAGGACAAAATTGGAAATAAAATTTTAGTGAAAAGGGTAAACCTGGAAAGGAGATTTTGAAGAAGGATCAAATAAAAGAAAGAAATAATAAAAAACAAAGGAGGTTTCTTTAACTTCTGGAACTTACTTCTTCTTCAAACTCAACAGAAACAGGAGGTGGAAACCCAACCTTGATTCAGCCCTTGTATCTCATTCGATACACTTCTAATGGGACTGAAAATTTTAGCTATAAATCTGAACCCATATTTCTCTTGAATCCAACAAACAAGGGTGTAAATAGCCAACAATAAATGATAAATTTTTTTTCTGAAAGTGAAATATGGCGGTAGAACAGTAGCAGCCATGAAGAAAATGTAAGATCTTCTGAAAGACAACTTGATTCAGCTTCAAACTAGAGAGAATGAATCGCCCTAGGGTAGAAGTTTTCCCTATATTTCAGGTAAATTGGGATTGTAATCAGGGAGCTTTAGCAATTTCCCCAATCCAACAAAGTATGAACAATAGGGGATGAATGAATTAATCCCAACAGCAAGCGACGAAAGCAGTCAAAGCTAGAAAAAGAGACCGCAACAACCAATGAGATCATGAACCAGTGATCGGAAACAGTAATCAGCGCAGGTTGTAGATCAAAATAAAACAATAGATAAAGATAGTAACAATAGGTCAGATCATCAATGATAGCAACAAGCATCAATAGATTAGTTCTCTGAAGGTCAGAACAGATCTGAGAAACATATCTCAGTAGAGCAGAGTAGTATAGTATTGATGGTAGCAGTAGGAGTTGCACATCACAATAGAAACTTTTAATTGACTCTCAAAGCCAAAGCAACAGTAGAATTTCTGATGGGAGATCAAGAGAGAAAACCAACAACAAAGTAACGAAGATTCAGCAGTAGTGGTTGAACATTACAACGAAAAACTTAAGACAACTCTCAAAACGGCAACCTGCTTTGATACCATGTAACAAAATAAAAAAGAAAGAAAGAGAAGATGGAGAGAATGGAGTGAGAATCAATGTATGTATGTTCTCCTCTCCTATGGTTCCTTTATTTATAATCAAAGAGGAAAAACAATAGTTTAGGAAACTTACCTAATTACAATCATAAACCAATTAGGAAACTAAACTTAGACAACTTAGGAAATAAAACCTAACCAATAAGAAAACAAATAAACACTGGTGGAAACAAATCCACTACAATAAATGAAAATAACTAATATAGAAGCAAGACCATATGTAGCACCGATAGTTGGGACCCAAAGTATATCGTTAACTCTAACAGAGCTCTTAGTGAAACACTAGAACTCCTTAAGAATGGGGTTCCCTGAGATACAAAAGCTTCAATAACCTATCCCCTTCTGAAGGTAGGACTGGAAGTGGAATTGGACAAGGATTATCGTAAAAGAACTTTATCAGAGTGATACCTGAATGTAGATGTTCTCTTTTGGTAGGAAATTTTGAATCTTTTACAATCGATAGTCTTTCACTACTTCTAGGCTCAAGGAGAAGCTTCTTGGACAAGCTTCTCCCTACCTACCACCATCTCTAACATCTATTAGTTGGAGAGCAATAGGTCCAGGTGATTACGACCCCCTAGGTCGGCGCTTGGATGCCTTGTCAGCCGTTTATGACCCTAGTTGACCTTTTTTGACCCCTCTTTTGTCCACATCCTCCACTTCTTCCAACAACAATAGCTATCATTTCTCTTTTATCAAGCATAAATCGTATTTTTTGCTGATTCAGTCCATGATATGGTGACCTGGAAAGTCAAATCTGCTTACTTGGCATTTATGGTGGTTGTCGGTATTTATGAGCATTAATGACATACCATTTAATAGCCAACTACCTCCATTAGTCTGTCTAATCACGACCCGTTTGCCCAAAAGGGGGTCGAAAATGATTTCATCCCCCGAATACTGTCAGAAAAGACTCTCCCTTGTCCACCTACTTTAAAACTTGGATGTATGCCACATGTCCCGCTCTACAAGGCATGTTACAGATTCCTCCTCCACAGTTTGATTTGAATCTGTTACTATCTTACACCAACACAACCCATCCTCCTTTGATTGAACATAAATATATACTTAATGTTTACCAAAAAAAAATGTATACAATATTTTGAAATGAAAAAAAACATAATTATGAAAATTTGCATAAATTTACAAGAATTCCAAGCATGCAGGGCAGGACATGATTTTAAATATACCAGGGCAAATTTAAATAAAATTAACTAGCATGAAGAATGCATAAAATCTATGAAAAAACCCTTAGGCCCATATATAACCCTAAATGCATAGAAAATCATTACAAAATTCATGGAAATTCAAATTAAATAGAACATCTAAATTAGTTTTAATAATGCTTAAAAAACTAAGAAATCAACTTTTAAAACTCGTTAAAAATGAGATGCAAAAAATATATATAAGGAAAATGTTGTCCTTCATTTCCTTATAGCGGAAGAACTTGATTTCCTTCATTTTTCAGTTTTTCGAATCTAAATTTCCCACTCGTTACCTTGCAGTAGAGATCTTCAAGGGGCGAGTCAAGAAGGAGCACCTCTTGTTGTTGATTGATTGGTTCAAAAAAAAAAAATTCAGGGTGGAATGGTAGGCTCTTCTAATTGGTAGGCCATGTCGAATTGGTTCGGTTAATGCTTTCAAGTACTTTTGTTCATAATTTCTCGATGTATTATTGGTCTTCCTCTCTTATTCGGCTGGTTGAAAGGTGGATGCGTAATTTATGTGGAGTGACGATCAAGATAAGAGGAAAGCTATTGTGGTAAGGTGGGACGTGGTTTGTAGACCTAAATCTGAAGGAGGGCTGGGTATTTGGCACTTGCAAGATGTCAATAAGGCCCTGCTAGCTAGGGAATGTTGGTTAATCAAATCAACTAACTCCTCTTTTGAAAGATATGTCTGTGGTTGTTATTTGAAGGTGAATGGGACCTTTTGAATGTGTGTTAATCATCTGCATGCATGGTTTGGTGTGTTAGATATTATCTTGTGAGCTTGATTAATTACTGGACCCATTAACGAGTGTGAGTTTGCATTATGAATTTGATCGATTTTGGTTTGGTTCATCATAGGTTGGGATAAACCAACCTGGTCCATTGTAGCGTGGTATAGGGTTTAGGATAGTTTTATAAATTCTAGATTCAGAGTCTCTGCAGCCCAAGTTGTCAATACTTTTCTCTGCTCCCATACATAGAGAGATTGAAATAGGATCTCCTGAGGGCTATAGAAGACTCAAACCAAAGTATGGAATCAGAAGAAAATCATCAATCTCTACGAACAGGAATGTTTTACATTGATTATATTGTTTCCCATTGTCTTCTAGGGATTGAATGGATATCATTAGGGTTAACTAAAAATTATGCTAAGATAAATTCATTGTAATTGGTTGATTGAAAATCATAAAGAGATTATTAAAGTCTAACATGGTGAAGTTTAAAAAGGGTTTGATCCTGGGTGATGGAGAAGTGTTAATGGGGATTGGCAATGGAATGCTTATCAACTTTTGGCATGACAACTAGCTTGGGGATGGAACTCTTGTTGACACTTCAAGCCTATGAATGGATTTTTTCATTCAATTTTATACTCGGCCTTCTGATTTCATTGTGGATGGTAAATGGGTCTTCCCCTAGGTTTTTTTTTTTTGCTAGTGGTCTGCAAATTTGTATTAATATGTAAAGAAAAGAAATAGTAAACAAAACATAAGTTATGATAGTTAAAACTCCACCTTCAGCATTGCCATCAGCAAAGCCCTATCATTGAAAATGCAAAAAAATAGAAAACTAAATAAAACGATATCTTCCCCTTCCTGATGCATCCTAAACCACATCCCGTGCAATAAATGGTGGGCATGTGGTCGATTCCTCCGAACTCATCTTAGATGCTGTCCGTTTAGCTAGGTATCCAACTTCCATATTAATTTCTTTAAAGTAGTGTATTACTCTTATCTTAGTACCATGTAGGTCTTGGAGTTAACGATTCCACTATTGAGGTATATACAATGGCACATCTTTTCTCAAAACACAGTCAACAACAGACTTTGAGTCACATTTCGACCATAAGTGCTTGATTCCAAGTTTCAGAGCTTCTTGTAAGCCTTTTATTACTGCTGCTAATTCTACTTGGTAGTTTGTAGCATTTCCTATATGTAGTAAATGTTAGAATAACATGTCCTTTGTCATCTCTGAAGACACCTCCTGATCCTGCTTCACCTGGGTTTCCAAGAGAGCATCCATCCACATTCAATTTAAACCATCCAACATGAGGTTTTTGCTAAGTTATAGATTTCACTGAGTAGTTTTTGGCAAGACAAGTATGCAAGTGAAAGTATTGTTGAATTTGAAGATCATCAGTCCTTCTTACCTTGCAAGGCACTAATTCAGAAGCTGCCTTAAGGCTTTTGCAAATGTTAGATAAAATCATTCTTGGTTTTGGCTTCACACCATCAAAACAACTTTTATTACGTACATACCACATTTTTTCAGGCAGATGAATAGTAACGGCATCCAAAGCTCACGAACTGGTGTAGCACATTTTTTCCTCTTCCACTAAGAGAAAAACAATTCAGTATTGTTGAAGCCCTGCCAACTAAAATTGTAAATGGTAGCAGAAATTTCCATATTTCAGTTGCAATCTCACATTCAAGAAAAAATGTGATTGAAGCATTCCTCAAACTTGTTGCACAGGTGGCATCTGGATGCCATATGGATATTTATTCTTCTAACAGCATCATCTGTTGGCAATTTTTTATGGCACCATCTCCATCTAAAGAGTGAAGTACGAGGGTCCAAGGTTTTACTCCACACATCAGACTGCCAATCTGAGATGAAATTTTGCTGCCTTCTTGCATTCCATGAGGATGCAACTGTGAAGTTTCCTTTTGGCTCTAGAGACCAAACAGGTTTGTCTCTCATGTTATCAGTGAGTTAAACAGTCCATATTGATGTTATAACAGATTGTAGTATGTGAGATGAGATGTTTGGAAAAGACCACGAGCCATTAACAATAAAATTTTCTACCTTGCACTTTAGGCCTCCTATAACTGATGTAGGGAGCCCAATTTGTTCAACCTCTATATAGGACCCTAGCCAACAATCTGCCAAAAGTTGATATCCTTACCATCTCCCACCAACCATCTAACATGCTTGGAAGTTAAGTCCCAAACATTCTGAATGCTTTTCCATATCACTGAGGAGTCAGAATCCTTTTTTCTGGTTCCATTATTCAAATACCTTGATCTCATAAATGTGGCAAATAGAGAGTAATGATATTCCAAGCCATTTTTGTTAGAATAGCACAATTTGTGTCTTTCAAGCTATGAATACCTAGCCCTCCTTCCTTCTTTGGTAAACAAATAGTATTCCATTTAACAACCACTGATTTATTCAAACTTGGATCACCACTCCAAAAAAAATTGCACATCCACCTTTCTGTAATCTTCAAAATTCCATTTGGTCATATGTATGCAGAAAAAGAATGAATGAAGTTGCTACTAATTACAGATTTAACTAGCTCAATCCTTCCTGCCATTGATAGCAGCCTACCATCCCACACTGAAAACTTCTTCTTCAATTTATCCAGCAAAAACATAATATATTATTTCTTAGGTTTACTTGAGAAGAGTTTTACTCCTAGGTATCTTGTAAAGAATTTGCCTTTTGTAAATTCTAAGTAAGCTTGTATCTTGCACTTTTAAGCTGGTGAGACTCCATAGTAAAAGCTTTTACTCTTGCTTGGATTAACTTTCTGTCGTGAGTACTCAATATATTGCTATAAAACTTTTTTAAGTGCACGGACATCTTTAATGTTAGCTTGAAGAAACACCAAAATGTTATCAGCAAAGAATAGGTAGGAGGGAAGAGATGCATGTCTACAGTTAAGTGGCATTATCTCTCCCTTTCGAACCATATCTTTTAGAACTCTACAGAACACCTCTTCAGCAAGCACAAACAACATTGGGGGAAGAGGGTCAACTTGTCTTATTCCTCTAGTTGCTTCAAAGTAGCCTATTGGCCCACCATTCAACATGACTAATAGTCTTGCTGATTTTAGAAAAGCTGAAATCCGACTGATAAAAGTTGGTGATAAGTGTGTGATTTCTATATATATATTCCCTTTGCACTATCATTTTCAATATGTTTTATACCTTATTGAACTAAATAGAATGAATTTTATTAATTTGACATATTTTAGAGACCTTTTGAATTAATTGCTAAAAGATAAGAAACTTTCAGCATTCGTAATATTGATGTTCTGAGATTCATACAAGTTTTTGACGTGAAAACAGTTTTAGAATTGAAAATTTGTCTTCAGAAAAGTTGTAGAGGATGTCTCAACTTTTTTGAAATGATATTATGGAGGAAAAACCGAGTTCCTTTGGGCCTCCAAACATTGCCTCAAAGTCTAAAACAAAAATCTGATCCGAATCCGAATTCAGTGGTAGATAAAATTTTCATAAATCTACTCACGTAAGGAAACCTACAATAGAAGACTCCAAGGAAGAAAGTAAACTCTACAATTTTAGAATTCTAAACAAAGAAGGAATCCTACACAAAGAAGAAATTCTAAGCTACAAAGGATTGTCATGTTTTATATAGAGAGCACTAGTGTTGAAGATAATCAATCTCTCTCTCTCTCTATTACCAAAAAATTTTCTCTCTGAAAGGATTATAATGTCTGGCTAATTTTCTCATTCAGTTCAAAGGGATTTGGAAGCCCAAACTCATGTTCATAGTGTAATAGTTTTTTAGTAACGTTATTCTTCTTCTCTCTTTTATTGGAAAATACTTATATTATTTTTTTATTTTTATTAATGATATTTGTCTGAATAATTCAGTAATGGCTTGCTGAATTAGTTAGATTAATATTAATTGCTAGATCTAGAATCTGTGATACATAATCATCCTGGTTCTAATCCAAGTACCAAACAGTGGTAGATTATTATGTCTAAGTTTTCATCTCATCATTGTGAATAATATAACCTAAGTTAAATAATATCCACTTGTGTATGATTGTTGCTTAGATTGATCAATTTTTCACTTACTTAATGCTATCATTGAATTAAACATTGAGAGCTTATTCAGGGTTGTTCAACGGTTAAATCTCTCTGAAGAGCTTGTTTCAGTAGAGATACTTAAGGGAAAACCCGGGTAACAGAGCGTATTATTATCTAGGGTCTGATTGGGAGGAAAAGATTAACGTTGTATTTAATTTTACTCATTGCATGTGTAGATGGATATTGAACCAAGAACTGAATTCTTTCTCTCTAATTATTTTTCCATTTAAATTCTGTTTGTTTACTTTCAGTTTGATTCAACTAACCAAAACCCCTCTTCATTATTGTATTTGCTTAACATTAATTAATATATTTAGTTTGAATAAAATATAAATCTTGATCAAATCACTCTCTGTGGAATCAACCTTTGCTTATCTTATTTACAGTTTATTAATTAGGTCAGTAAAGAAATATTTAATTAAAATTAGTGTATTCAACACACTACCAGTTGGCGAGAAACCAAAGCTATGTAGAACATCAAACAAAAAATCCATTCTAGCATGTCAAAAGCCTTTTGAATATCAAGCTTAAGGGCCATTACACCTTTCTTTGACTTTCTTAGCATAAGTGTTGTTAGCTCTCAAGCCAAGCCTGAATTGTTCTGAATAAGTCTTCCTTTTACAAAAGCACACTGTTCTTCAGACACTAACAAATTTATATAGTGACAGAATCTCATCGAAAATATCTTTGGCAGAATTTTATATATGAAGTCACCTACACAAATGGGTCGATAATCTGAGAGCTTGGTAGCTCCATTGATTTTCAAAACCAAGGTGATGAAATTTCTTAACTCCAGGTGACATCTTCCCAGTTTTGAAAAAGAAACACACTGCCACAATTACATCCATATTGATCATATCCCAACATACCTGAAAGAACTTCCCAGGGAAGCCATCCGAACCTGGAGTGCTCTCTGGATTTAAATTAAACACAGTTAATTTTATCTTCTCTATTGTTGGTATTGCAACCAACCTTTTAGATATATCTTCAGATACTAACCTGGGAACCACTTTTAGTGGTTCAGAGTATGGAGTGAGACCTAGGTGGAGTCCTCTTTCCTTTAATTTGTTGATATTGCTAGGGAGATCCATATCCCGGCTTCGGAGGTGGATGATAGGATTATCTAGTCTGGTACAAAGTCTGGATCTTTCTCAGTTAAATCGGCTTGGCAAGACCTACAAGATAGCCATCCAAGTCTAGACTCCAGAGTGGGCGGGTGTCTAGATTTGCTTGGAGCAAGTGTCACACTGCCCTTCCATCGGAGGATCGATTGATGCATAAAGGGATCCCCTTGGCTTCTCGGTATCATTTATGTGGCTGAAATTGTTAGATTTTTAACCACTTGTTTCTCTCCTGCAATTTTACAATTGAGATATGGAGGCGGTTCGTGGGTTATGTCAATCTGAGGTGGGAAGGTTTTGCTTCGATCAAGCGTCATTTTTCATGGTGGAAGAGGAAGTGATCTGTAGTCATTTTGAAGGATTTGTGGATGTCTGGCCTATTCCTAGTTGCTCGTCGGTTGTGATTAATGCGTAACAAGGTGTGCTTTTAAGGTTGTGTGCCATCGATGCAAGGTGTTCTCTGAAACATTGCTAGAGATTTGCAAGATACTTCGCTTAAGTCCCCCCCCCCCCTGATGACCTTGATATGACACTGAGAGGGGGGATGAATCAGTATCTGAAACTTTTTCCTAATTATTTCACTGCAGCCCAGAGCTAAAGGAGACCTAATTTCTCACACACACACAAGCGCATACAGATCTACCTCGCTACCACTCAGTGACCAGGTCTACCAGATTTGCACACCCATCCTGCAAATCATTCCACGCACTCCAGAATATACCAAAAACATAAAACAATGAACACAAGGATATTACGTGGTTCATCACCACGGTGTGTGATGGCTAGTCCATGGAGTAATGCCTAACAGGCTCCGTATTTACTCAACACTCAGTTTTTAGTCCCTAACAAGACAAGGATACTAAACCTAGGTTTTTCCAGCATAAAACTGAGAGGGCATAATAACGCCAAAATTCAGGCTTAACAACTAGTGTCCAGCACCCACTGAACACACCACGCTTAACCCGCACCCACGGGAAGCAAATAAGTATTTTTAGGCTTATAGAATTGTCTTACAGTTAAACCCACAGGCTAGATTGGTATTCAATTTTTTCTTTCACCTATTGTCACACCCCAATTCCGTACTATTCAGAACGATGTGATGAACCGCTAACAAACCAACGGTTCAACCAGGATCTCGAGTAGGCTATATCCGTGTTATCTAAACCCCATACATCCATAATCATAATCAGAGTAAATACACAATAGCAGAAGTCTTATAATAAAATGAAATGAGAATCTATTGTGATATCAATATTTAAATAACAAGTTATTTTGTATCAACTACGACAAAAATAAATAAGTATCAAATACATGTCTTTAATAAATCCAAATAGATAAAACTAAAAATCTAATCGAATACACATGAGTTGCACTCGCAAGAGATGTCATGTGTATCCACTTCATCTTCAGCTACCATCGCTGCAACGTTCCCGTATTCTAGAGCATTTATATAATCTTCAACGGTTGTACCTGCATCATCAACTAAAAAAAAATATTCGACGTTGAAGGGTGAGCACACATCACTGCTCAGTGAGCAAACTAAAAAATGCAACAATACATATGCATGGAATCAATTCATATCTTTGGTCTGGTTTTACGTTTGCACTGTGCTATAGAAAGGATAGGTGGCCACCGCACCTCTATACACGAGAGTGTGGATACGCCCGATGACTCTCACCGTCGCCCACAACACCCATAATGAACATTGTACAACGAAGGTCACGTTTATCGATGCACAACTCCATACCAACAAATTAATCCCTGATGGCTAGGGCTGCAAACGGGGCTCGCTACTAATCAATCCTAATGTCAACCAATGTATCCAAGGCCTCACCCCAGCATCCCTCAAAGCACCCGTAGAGATAGAGCTAAGGCCCCTCGGTAGAGTATAGAACTCAAGGACCGAGACCCTCCTTGATGCCCTACGTCGCAATAGTTCAGCTAAGGTAACGGCGATACGACGATGCTAATGCACAAGACTTGAGTCAGAGATAGAGCTAAAGTGCCCGGATCAAACACCGCATAACACCTCCCCTGATGCCCTACTCGCATCAAGCACACTAACCACACACAAACATTCATATGCCTATTCCTAGCATCAATCATCATCATCATGTTATAAGTAAATAAAATTAAATATGCATGAACAATAATAGCAGGAATATTGGATAACATGTTGAATGCACATTACAAGCATATTCGCATAGAATCAAGCATGGCATTGGACTCAAGAAAATAAAAGTAGTTTATTATTAACCAATTAGTTTAGGACTTGTTCCCTCACCTTAGCTTACTAATAAATACTCTTCCAAGCTTTAGAATCACATTTATATTGCTATTATATTGCTAGAAGACCTAACAAAGTTGATAAAATTTAATTAGAATTTATTCTAATTTTTAAAACCATTCTGTTAATAGAGGGTCGGAGGTAGGGTCCGAGTTATGACCGGCCCCGGTGCGACCCTCCCCTAATGTGGACTTCGAACCCGGGGACTCTCGGGTCACATAGGGTCGGATGTGTCATCGACCCTATGTGCGACCCCCTGTGGGTTTTGGTCAATTTTCCTCCTTTTAGTCCATTCTTCGTGTTTGGGGTCCTATGGCTTGCTCCTACAGTCCATTCAACATACATTCCATGGTCTAGAACCATGAATCATCCACCTATATAGCTTTTATGTATTCTCCCATGGTTTTTTATGGAAACCTAACCATGGGTTGATGGTTTAGATTTCTCTGAGATCACACTCTCATCCTTATCTAACCTAAGGTCTGTAGAAATTCATAGAATTAGTATCCATACCTGAGAAGAATACTCCTTCTCTGCAATTCTTCTCTTTTTTTATTTTTTCTTCTCTCCCTTGCTTCTCTTCTTCTTTTCTTCCTTCTCTTCTCTTTCTCTCAATTCAATTAGGGTTGTAAAAGGAGTGAAAGAGGCTTAGGGATGTCCTATTTATAGGGTGGAAACTCCTAAACTAAGTCCCATTGAGAATTAGAAAGAATCCAATCGAAATTTGGAAACTTTCCTAATTTCAGTTTAAGCGACAGCGGGGCGATGAGAGGGTCAATGATCCCGTCGACCCTTGGTTTCCTAAAGTGTCCGTCCCCCACAGTAAAACAGGGGGTCTGACTTTCTGTCTTGGGGGGTCCGACCCTCCCTCACTGGGTATGCGACCCTCCCTTTAAATTAAGTATTTTTGGGTCGATTTGATACCTGGGATCAAGATCTCCTTCACGCCCTTGGTCCATTCATCTCGTCCAGGATGGGTAAACCTGGTTCAAGGTGGTGAGACCGGGTTAGTTTGATACGGGTCTTACACCTATGCTAGCATACAATGCATAGAAAACAATAAAAATATGGAGAATGAGAAAATCTCACAATCAATTATTTTTGAACGACCATCAATCTCTTTGAAGCTTCACACTACCCTCAGGTACTCTCCAACAACCTTCAATGATGATAGAGATCGATTCACAGAGCACATGTCACTCCCCAATTTTGGTCTAACCAGAATGGTGTGATGAACCGTTAATAAACCAACGGTTCAACCAGGATCTCAAATAGGCTATCCCCGCGTTATCTAAACTTACACACATCCGTAATCACAATCAGAGTAAATACACAATAGCGGAAGTCTTATAATAACATGAACTGAGAACTAAGATGATATCAATAATTTAATAGCAAATTATTCTATTTTCAACTGAGACATAAATATTTAAATACCAAATACATGTCTTAATAAATCCAAATAAGAAACCTATAAAATATCTAATCAAATACACACGAGTTGCACTCGCAAGAGGAGTTGTATGTATTTACTTCAGTTCCAGCTTCCATAGCTGCCACGTTCCCGTACGTAGACGCATTCATATAGTCTTCAATGGTATAACCTGCATCATCAACTAAAATATTCGACGTCGAGGGGTGAGCACACATCACGGCTCAGTGAGTAGCCAAAACAATGCAACAATACATACGAATGCACATCAATTTATATCTTTGGTCCGGTTTAAAGTTTGCAGTGTGCAATAGAAAGGTTGAGGTAGCCAAAGGTCGCGTTTATTGACTCCGCCTCTATACACGAGTGTGTGACGTTACCCGAAGATCACATTTATCGTCAACTCACTTGCACCCAATCATGAACATTATATAACAAAGGTTACGTTTATTGCTATATAGTGCCATACCAACACGTAAGCCCCTGTTGGCGAGGGCTGCAAACTGGGCTCGCAACAAACCAATCCTAATGCCAAACAGTGTATCCAAGGCCTACCGAGACCACCTCCCCGATACTCTACGACATAATAGTTCCGCTAAAGTAATGGCGATACGACGATGCCAATGCACAAGACTTGAGTTAGAGATAGAGCTAAAGTGCCGAGACGCCAAAGGTTAACGTTTATTGACGTTCCCGTCACACCTCCCCGATACTCGCTCGCATCAAGCACATCAACCACACACATACAAGCACATGCCTATTCCTATCATCAACATCATCATCATGTTATAAACAATAAAGTAAATATGCATGAACAAGTAATAGAAATATTGGATGGCATGTTGTATGCACATTACAAATATAGTCGCATAGAATCAAGCATGGCACAGGACTCAAGAAAACGAAAACAGTTTATTATTAACCAATTTAGTTTGGGGTTAAGGTTCCTCACCTTAGCTTGCTATAAGATACTTTTCCAAGCTTTAGAATCACCTTTACAGTGTTATTATATTGATAGAAGACCTAACAAAGTCGATAGAATTTAATTAGAATTAATTCTAGATTTAAAAACCATTCTGTTAACTGAGGGTCGATGCTAGGGTCGATGGGTCTATCGACCCTCCCCTCTTCCGGACTTCCGAATCCCGAGGCTCGATGGTCGAAACACCTAGGGTCGGATGGCCTATCGACCCTGGGTGCGACCCTCGGTGCACTCTGGTCCAATTTCCACTTTTAATCCATTCTTCGTGTTTGGGGTCCTATGGCTTGCTTCTACATTCCATTCAACACTCATTCCATGGTCTGAAACCATGAATCATCCTCCTAGATGGCTTTCATGCATTCTCCTAGGGTTTTCCATGAAAACCTAACCATGGATGGATGGTTTGGGTTTCTCCGAGATCACTCTCTCTCCAATAACTATCCTAAGGTCTGTAGAAACTCATGGAATTAATATCCATACCTGAGAAGATTAATCTTTCTCTGTAACTCTTCTCCTTTTTGCTAGGTTCTCTTCCTTGCCTCTCTTCTTCCTCTTTTCCTTCTCCTCTCTTTCTCTCAATTCAATTAGGGTTGTGAAAGGAGTGAAAGTGGCTTAGGGACGTCCTTTAAATAGGCTATAAACATCCTAAAATAAGTCCCTTTGAGATTAGGAAGGAATCCAATCAAAAATATCAAAATTTCCTAGTTTCTATTTTCGGCAGGATCCGAGGGTCGATGGGAGGGTCGATGATCCCGTCGACCCTAGGGTCTTAAGCTGTCCGACCCTCCCTTCAAAACTGAGGGTCTAACTCTCTGTTTTGGGAGGTCCGACCCTGCTTAGCTGGGTATGCGACCCTTCCCCTAATTTAAGTGTTTTTGGGTCGATTTGATACCTGGGATCTCGATCTCCTTCACGCCCTTGGTCCATTTGACTCGACCATGATGGGTGAACCTGGTTCAAGGTGGTAAGATCGGGTTAGATTGACATGGGTCTTACAGCACACCTCACTCACGGGCTTTTAATCTCTTCCTCACAATCCATAATCACCATAAATATAAACATGAAATCTCTACTGACCTCTCATAGGGATTCAACACTCCATTGACCCACAAAAAAGAGGTAGTTGGTGATAGATCACTCCCACAGGGTACAAAATCCTAGAAAACCTTTTGTCTGCCTTCAAAATGCTCTTTTTAATTTTTATCAGTGTTTTTATGACTCCCAATGATGCCCAATAAATAGAGCATCCAAAATATGGAAATTGTAACTTAAACGGACCGATTTGAAGCTCAAATGAAAAAGTTATGTCGGTTTGAAGTTCGGCCAACCACATAATTCCAAATGGAATCTTTTAAGTCATTCCCATGCGCCCGCGCAACACCGAATCGCCACCCACCTTATGCGTTGTCGAACACTGATTAGTGGAACATGGGATCTTCATTTAAGGTCGTAGGATCAGAGAAGAAAAGGCGGGATTAGACAGGATCCATTAGATATGAATATATCGCGCCTCCGAAGTTTGGAGAAGCTCACGGCCATTGGATCTGAATCTGTGCCGATGCAAATCGTAGACACGCATCACTGAATCACATCATCACCTCCATAAACCGCAACCCATTATATTAAGTTGCACACAGCCAATTAAAAGGCGCACGATGGAATCAAGCGTTGCACCTAAAATACACCAGATACCGCCTGTTTGTGATCCGTCGTGCGGATCGTGATGACGCGGCTCATTCTGATCCATCCAAATAGAATCTTCAACTATTTGTGATAACCAGATGCCAGTGGATGCAATTCCGATCGTTAGCATGTTCACCTTGCACCACACACACAATGTGGGTCCCACCTTCTAAGACCCACCTCTCTCCTCTTTCTCTTTCTAGTTTCTTTCTCTTCAATCTCTCTCTTAGTTTCTTCTTTTACATGCTTCAAAAAAATGCCGTAACCCAACCTTAATGCTTCAGAAGTTACCGCAATACTGTCTCAACATTAGAATCACTGCCACATCAATAGAAATACTGTTACATCACCAGAAACACTATCAGATCATGCAATGGGGCCCATAGACACTCTCTCTCATCAAACTCAGTGTAAAATCCCATTCAACTAATTGCAAGTCATCTGAAACACATGTAGAACACTATAGAACACACATATGAGGTTGCTCCATCTTTGCCACTGCACTAATACTCTCTCTCCTATACTGACACTCTTTCTCCTTATTTCTCAGACTGAATGCTCAAAAACACTGTCACATCAGTCAAGTTGCCAACAATGATAACATAAAGTCCAACAATCTTCTCCTTTGGAATTATTGGCAACTCACTCTGCACATAGGATCTTTCTCCCCCTTTGACAACAAATACAAAGAGACATGCCATATAGGAGTGCCCACTGCATCTTTCCAATCCTATGGGCCACACCATAAATAGCAACTTAATATCTCATTAGCATAGAAACAAATCAAAGAACTCCTCCTAAGTCCAACATAGAGAGCAAAAGAATATTAAATCCACACTACTCAACACATGAACACCAACATAAAAACACCAAAGGACTCCCCCTGAATCCATAATTGACAGCAAAAGGATATAACAAACACACACTGCTTGTAAGATCCCTATCAAACAAACCCGGTCTTACCACCTTGAACCAGGTTTACCCATCCTGGACGAGATGAATGGACCAAGGGCGTGAAGGAGATCGTGATCCCAGGTATCAAATCGACCCAAAAACACTTAATTTAAAGGGAGGGTCGCATACCTAGCAAGGGAGGGTCGGACCCCCCAAGACAGAAAGTCAGACCCCTGTTTTACAGAGGGGGTCGGATACTTCAGGAAACCAAGGGTCGACGGGATCATCGACCCTCAGTTCCCGCAGAAACCGAAATTTGGAAAGTTTCCAAATTTCGATTGGATTCCTTCCAAATCTCAATGGGACTTAGTTTAGGAGTTTCCACCCTATAAATAGGACGTCCCTAAGCCTCTTTCACTCCTTTTACAACCCTAATTGAATTGAGAGAAAGATAAGAGAAGGAAGAGAAGAAGAAGAGAAGCAAGGGAGAGAAGAAAATGTAAAAAGGAGAAGAATTGAAGAGAAGGAGTATTCTTCTCAAGTATGGATACTAATTCCATGAATTTCTACAGACCTTAGGTTAGATAAGGATGAGAGTGTGATCTCGTAGAAATCCAAACCATCAACCCATGGTTAGGTTTCCATGGAAAACCATGGGAGAATACCTAAAAGCTATATAGGTGGATGATCCATGGTTCTAGACCATGGAATGTATGTTGAATGGACTGTAGGAGCAAGCCATAGTTCCCCAAACATGAAGAATGGACTAAAAGGAGGAAAATTGACCAAAACCCACAGGGGGTCGCACAGAGGGTCGATGACCATCCGACCCTATGTGACCCTGAGTATCGACCCCCAGGGTTCTGGAAGTCCAGATTAGGGGAGGGTCGCACCAGGGGTCGGTCATAACTCAGACCCTACCTCCGACCCTCAGTTAATAGAATGGTTTTAAAAATTAGAATAAATTCTAATTAAATTTTATCGACTTTGTTAGGTCTTCTAGCAATATAATAGCAATATAAAGGTGATTCTAAAGCTTGGAAGAGTATCTATTAGCAAGCTAAGGTGAGGGAACAAGACCTAAACTAATTGGTTAATAATAAACTACTTTTATTTTCTTGAGTCCAATGCCATGCTTGATTCTATGCGAATATGCTTGTAATGTGCATTCAACATGTCATCCAATATTCCTGCTATTATTGTTCATGCATATTTAATTTTGTTTACTTATAACATGATGATGATGATTGATGCTAGGAATAGGCATGTGAATGTTTGTGTGTGGTTAGTGTGCTTGATCCGAGTAGGGCATCAGGGGAGGTGTTATGCGGTGTTTGATCCGGGCACTTTAGCTCTATCTCTGACTCAAGTCTTGTGCATTAGCATCGTCGTATCGCCGTTACCTTAGCAGAACTATTGCGACGTAGGGCATCAAGGAGGGTCTTGGTCCTTGAGTCCTATACTCTACTGAGGGGCCTTAGCTCTATCTCTACGAGTGCTCTGAGGGATGCTGGGGTGAGGCCTTGGATACATTGGTTGACATTAGGATTGGTTAGTAGCGAGCCCCGTTTGCAGTCCTAGCCATCAGGGGTTAATTTGTTGGTATGGAGTTGTGCATCGATAAACATGACCTTCATTGTACAATGTTCATTATGGGTGCTGTGGGCGACGGTGAGAGTCATCGGGCGTATCCACACTCTCGTGCATAGAGGTGCGGTGGCCACCTATCCTTTCTATAGCACAGTGCAAACGTAAAACCAGACCAAAGATATGAATTGATTGCATGCATATGTATTGTTGCATTGTTTTGTTTGCTCACTGAGCCGTGATGTGTGCTCACCCTTCGACGTCGAATATTTTTTTAGTTGATGATGCAGGTACAACCATTGAAGATTATATAAATGCTCCAGAATACGGGAACGTTGCAGCGATGGTAGCTGAAGATGAAGTGGATACACATGACATCTCTTGCGAGTGCAACTCATGTGTATTCGATTAGATTTTTAAGTTTTACCTATTTGGATTTATTAAAGACATGTATTTGATATTTATTTATTTATGTCTTAGTTGATACAGAATAATTTGTTATTTAAATATTGATATCACAATAGATCCTTAGTTCATTTTATTGTAAGACTTCCGCTATTGTGTATTTACTCTGATTATGATTATGGATGTATGGGGGTTAGATAACACGGATATAGCCTACTCGAGATCCTGGTTGAACCGTTGGTTTGTTAGCGGTTCATCACACCATTCTGAATAGTACAGAATTGGGGTGTGACAACTTGGTATCAGAGCTTTCAGGCCTTGTCCGCTAGACCAGCATACTTTCACAACCAATTATGAACTGAGATAGGATAAAAAGTAAAAACTGTAATATTAACACACTATAAGCACAAGTGATGTTTGAGACCAATTTAAAAAGAGAATAATGCATCTATTAAAGGGGAAACAAATTTTAAATACAATGGGAGAGAAACAAATATATATATTAATACTTAAAGCAGAGTACAGTCCACAACCCGGACAGTTACTCTGTATTACAAAGAAAAAAAAAGAGTAAAGAAATGTAATCATGAAGCTGGAGGTGAAGGAGGAGACGGTGCCTCGCGGTCTCTGTCATAGTCCTCGGCATAGACTCTAGTCAACCAGGCCACCTGAGTCTGAGTCGCCTGAAGACTAGCTGTGAGATCAGCCACCCGCTGATCAGTCCAGCGCTGAGCGTCTAGAAGCTCCACTATCCTCAGATCCGATGCGCGCTGAGCCCCTCTAATCTCATGAAACATACTCAGCACGTCATCAGAAGGTGGACGTGAAGGACCAGCTGCATGTGAAGGACCAGCCGCAAAGGACGTACTCGCTCCAGAAGCATGTGTAGAAGAAGGAGGTGGTATGGAATCCACATCCATGTAAAGACGATCATCATCCCCGATAGCACCACCAGGGACCCCAGCTGCAGCTGCTGCTGCCTCAGCGTCAGCGATCTCGATGCGAGTGTGAGGGTGCACCATCTCGTTCCTCTCCTCGTCACTGACTTGGGCATCCCGTAAGCCCATCTTGCAAATAGCCTCCCAATCTAGAGGTGACGAGAAGATTTTCTCCTGAATCTTCTCATCCACTAAATCAACTCCCAGGCGGGTCAGCAATATGGTGATCATACGTCCATAGGGTAGATTACCCCTATGACTGGGCAATGTGGCACTGATCATAGTCCGCATGATGATGTAAGGAAGGCAGACGGGCTGTCTAGTGCAAATGTTGTACAGAAGATACTGGGTCAGCTGAGAAACCCTCTCGTAATGGCCACTCTGCGGAATCAGATTATGCTGGATAATCTTGCAAAAGACCTGTGGAGTCGGATGCATATAGCAAGCCCTCATCTGCCAGCGATCAGGTCGTAGCAACTGACTATCAATCTCAGCCCTCATCTCTGTGGAGACGAACTGGGGCTCTCCAGGAGCACAGTAAACCATAGGGCCATCATAGGAAAATGCCCAACAAATCCGTTAGCTGCCGGTAGTCAAAAGAGACCTCAACTCCCTTGACATAGCTAGTAATCCTGAGCTCGTGACTCCTATCCACATCATTGTAATCCCCCACCACCTGGAGATTACAATAAAACTGTCGCACTAAATCCGGGCATGTGCAAGCGTCGTAGGTAATGACAGGGAGCCACCCCATATCACCAAAGGCTCTCTCCACGTTGAACAAGGCTAACTCAGCCAAGTTCACCATACGACCTCCCTCCACTTTCTTACGAACAAAGTGGGCATATTGTGCCTCGGCTTCGTTGGAACGGAAGCGAAGAGGATCATGAACTCTGGGTACCTTGGTACGAGCCATGGTATCTGCCAATAAGAAAGAAAAGAAAACAGATAATATGTTAATAAGATAGAAATCCAAAATTTTGACATTATAACGACGTAAGTTGGCCAAAAGCCTCACTTGTCACCCAGACACGTGGACAGGAGGACTTACGCAGGTCCCAACATGTCCTACAACACTCAGACAGTAGGAAATTCTAGCTAATGAAGTCTAATTTGATGAAATTGCGAGAAATCAAAAATTTTGACAAATTAGGGCAAAAAGAGCAAAAATCCAAGTTCTCGATAACCAACCGATGAAACTCAAAAAAATTTTGAGGGCTTTCGTTCCTCGAGACACCAATAACAAAAGCCCCCAATAAAAATCGAATTTTTACGGTTGGAAAAAGTTTAATTTGAAAAATACAAGTTAAATGGACAAAAACCTAGAAATGGAAACCCAAAAACAGGTAAAAATGAGAAAGCATACCTATAGGGATGATGTGGACGTCGAAACACGGATCCAAACTGACCAAAATAGCGGGGTGGCACTGTAGCAACTCAGAGGTGGGAGACGAGTCGAAACGGGAGAGAAATGATGGGGAATGAACCCAGAATCGGATCTTAAAGGTCTGATTTTTGGTCTGAGGGTCGGACAATTCGACCAGGATCATCGACCCTCAGATCGACCCCCAGATCGACCCTCAGCTCTCGGGAATCTAACAGAAAACCAGGGTCGGATACTGAGGGTCGGATACCCATCAACCCCCACATCGACCCCCAGCTCTCGGGAAGAACAGGTCATTCCCAGGGTCGGATACTGAGGGTCGGACATACCATTGACCCCGCATAGAAAAGACAGTATTTTTCATAAAATGAGCTGAAAATTTTGGAATTTTACATCGGTTAGCGTGCCTACATGCAGTATAAATGATTGACTCACCTATTCTGATGATTTTCAGGCACCACCAATCTCAAAAGGAAACATGTCTGGACGTAGAGTAACCAGGCAGAGTCGAAATACAGTTCCACCACCACCTGTGGAGGAAACTAGCCAGGAGAATATATATGCACAGGGAAATCCACAGGTTGTACCCCCAGGAAATCCAGACCAGGCAAATCCTACCAACTTGCCACCTCCACCACCGGAGTTAGCAACCGTGGTAATGAATCTAGCACAGCAGCTGCAACAGATGCAACATGCACAGGCTCAAATGCAAGTTGCAATGGGGATTATGTTCCAGGCCGCACATGCTACACCCATGCAGACTGGACAAGCCAGTGCAGCACCGGTGGGTAACCACCCAGCACCTCAAACACCTCAACCACCAGCTGCACAGATCCCAGTACCTGGTCCGGAAGCAGCTCAGGTTTAGTATCAGTATCCACAACCTATGTTTGGGGCATACCCCCAAAATCAGATGGATCACTCTCGACTGGTTGAGAGATTTCTGAAGACGAAGCCCAAGGAATTTAACGGTAAACCATCGGATCCGTTATTTCCAGCACATTGGATCGACGAGATGGAGAGAAACTTTTTCATGATGACTATTACTGAAGAAGAAAAGGTGTTATGTGCCACCTTCATGCTAAAAGGCGATGCACATCATTGGTGGAAATCTACCAGGGCATATCTACTGACCAAGCACGCCCTATTGACTTGGGCTATTTATAAAGAAGCGTTCTTTGAGAAGTATTTTCCCCGAAGCTTCAAGGATTCTATGGAGAAGGAGTTCCTGAGTTTATATCAGGGCCAGATGTCTGTGGATGCATATCAACAGCGTTATGAGGAGTTATTTTTCTTTGCACCACTTAGTATGCAAGAAGAGAACACCAAAACCCGTAGGTTTGTCACGAGACTCAGAGGAAGCATTAGAGAGCACGTGCTGGGCTTAGACAAGAAGATTTATAATGAAGCCGTGCAAATTGCTCGAGTTATAGAATCGAGCCAGAAGGAAAGCTATTTTATGCAAAACAGAGGTGTGAAAAGGCCAGCTGGTAATTCTTACAACGGAGGTAATAACAAGACATACAAGCCTTTCCGTACTCAGAATTTCACCGCTGCACCCAAGACCACTCAAGCAGCTTAGCAGCAACCAAAGCCAAATACTGAAAGTCCAAGATGTTATAACTGTAATCAAGTGGGACATATGATGAGAGAGTGTCCTAAACCCCAGAAGCCACAACATCAAGGACGAGTTTATGCTGTTACGTCTGAGGAAGCTGCCGCATCACCCGATGTGGTCACAGGTATGACCTAAACCTTTAAGTTGTATTACAATGTGTAAGCATGTAGACTAAGTTTAAACAAATCACAGGTATCGTACCTATAAATGGCATACCCGCCAGAGTACTCTTCGATTCAGGAGCTACTCATTCCTTTATATCGGTGTCATTTGGAAAGAAGCTGAACTTACCCATCAGAACATTGGACTACAAACTACTTGTACGGTCACCGTTGGGGTTAGAAGTGGAATTAGAGAAAGGTTATGGGCCATGTCCAGTTCTCATTGGCGAGAAAACCTTAGATGCAACCTTGATCCAACTTGGGATGGCAGACACTTTGATGTCATCTTGGGAATGGACTGGTTAGCTCGGCATTCTGCAAACCTATTATGCACCGAAAAGAAGCTAACATTTAAAGACAAAGAAGGAGCAGAATTTAGTTTTGCGGGAACCAAACTGCCCCGTAAACGCAAGCTCATACTCTCAGCACTAAAGGCTAAGAAGTGCCTTGAGAAGGGGGCAGTCGGGTATCTAGTATCAGTGGTTGACCTAACCAAGGAAGCACCACGAATGGAAGATATTGATGTCGTGTGGGACTATCCCGACGTATTTCCGAAGGAACTACCAGGATTACCACCCGACAGAGCCACCGAGTTTATGATAGACCTTATACCTGGAGCCGCACCAGTATCAAAAGCACCTTATAGAATGGCTCCTACTGAACTGTAGGAATTGAAAGTGCAACTGCAGGAACTGTTGGACAAGGGTTATATTCGACCCAGTATATCACCATGGGGAGCACCGATATTATTCGTAAAGAAGAAGGACGGTAGCGTTCGATTATGTATCGACTATCGGGAGCTGAACAAACTGACAATCAAGAATCGATATCCACTACCTCGGATCGATGACTTGTTCAATCAGTTGCAAGGAGCGAAAGTATTTTCTAAGATCGACCTTCGGTCCGGTTATCATCAGCTGAAGATTAAAGAGGGTGATATTCCTAAGACAGCTTTCAGGACCAGATATGGACATTATGAATTCTTGGTCATGTCTTTTGGTTTAACAAACGCACCAGCAACTTTCATGGAACTTATGAACCGGGTTTTCCATGACATGTTGGATATGTCGGTTATAGTATTTATTGATGATATATTGGTATATTCCAAGGACAAGGAAACCCACGTTAAGAATCTAAACGCCGCCCTACAGCGTTTAAGGAAAGAGAAGCTGTATGCAAAATTTTCAAAGTGTGAGTTTTGGCTAAGTGAAGTCGCCTTCCTAGGCCATGTGGTATCCGCTGAAGGAATCAAAGTGGACCCCAGCAAGATCGAGGCTATTGTAAAGTGGAAAGCACCAAAAAGTGTTGCAGAAATAAGAAGTTTTCTGGGTCTCGCTGGATATTATCGGAGATTTATGGAAGACTATTCTCGGATTGCCGTACCTCTCACCAGTTTGACTAAGAAAGGTGAAAAGTTTGTGTGGATGGATAAATGTGAGAAGAGCTTCCAGACATTGAAGACCAGATTGATATCCGCTCCGATTTTGACTATTCCTGTCCCAGGACAGCCATTTACCCTATACACTATGCGTCGGGATTGGGATTAGGATGTGTGCTTATGCAAGGAGAACAAGTAATTGCTTATGCCTCAAGACAGTTAAAGATACATGAGAAAAATTATCCCACTCATGATTTGGAGTTAGCGGCAGTAGTACATACTATCAAGATATGGAGACATTACCTATACGGAGAGAAGTTCTAGATTAAGTCGGACCATAAAAGTCTTACTTATTTATTTAATCAGAAGGAGTTGAATATGAGACAAAGAAGATGGTTGGAACTATTGAAAGACTATGATTGTGATATCCAGTATCATCCGGGGAAAGCTAATGTAGTAGCGGATGCATTGAGCAGAAAGACGATGATAAAATCTCAAGGGGAGGTTAGTACAACAGCAGCTATATGTACTACCAGAATGGTATTCAATCATGGCAATAAGCAATATGTGATAGATACAACGGATGGATGAGCCAACCAAGGGTTTATTCATCGGTTTTCAAATATGTTCGCGGCATTGAAAATTATACCGGATATAATGGATGAAGTGAAGACAGCTATCAAATCAGATCCTTATCTAAGAACAGTACAAGAAGATATCGAGAAAGGTAGGACTAACCCTAAGTTCACCTTGGACGAAGAGAAAGTACTGAAATACAAAGGAAGAATATGTGTACCCGAAATAGAAAATGTGGACATTAGACACCGACTGATGAAAGAAGCCCATACCACCATTTATTCGATACATCCTGGAAG
>JAMYWD010001353.1:0-10334 GCA_028583415.1 Protea cynaroides
CGGTACCTCCCTGGGACTGGTCGACCATATCGGTCGTAGGTTTTCCCCACAGTGCTGCGATAGGTACCTGTGACCGGTCTGCTCTATGAAGAGTGTTTTTGACCCAGTTGGTTTTTCGACCAACGTAAACCTAAGGAAAAACTATTTTAATTAAACCTAATGTTGTGTAGGACCTTGTGATAGCACGTTTGGATACTGTGACGCGGAGCGAACTATCAACCAAGCGTCAGGTAAGGGAATCGGACCTAAACCCTAATAATTTAATAACAGTAAACTGTTGTTAATAATTATGGTTCTGTGGATTGATGTTTGTGCATTCTCGCATGTCATCCTTTACTTTCAGTCATTATTATTGTTCATGCATACTTGCTATGCTAGGTTGTGACTGTTAGGCATGTGATTTTTTTCGTTGGTGTGTGGAATGGGAAGGACTGGAGGTCTGGGATCATTCCTCACACTAACACATTTCGTATCGTTCTGTCTTAGCATGCTTGGTGTAGGTAGGGTATCAGGGGGAGGAAGTGGCGTTGTGGTCTCCGGCCTGACCACTAGACTCTAGCTCTATCTCTATGCCGTAGGGAGCTACGCTGGGACTGGGCCTACTGTAATGACATATAAGATTGGTTAGTTGCGAGCCCAGTTTGCAAGCCCTTGCCAATAGGGCTTATGTGTTGGTATGGGTAGAGTATTAAGGGAAGTGTTGGCGGTGTTTGATCCGGACGCCTTAGCTCTATCTCTATTCCATGATAGGGTGCTTGTGGGACGACAGTGGTGTTTGATCCATTGGGCGGCTTCACACACTCGTGTATAGAGGTGAGGTGGCCGCCAATCCTTTCTATAGCACATTGCAAACTTAAAACCAGACCATAATGTGAATGTTACTCATGCATATGTTTGTTGCATTGTCTGATTGTCTTACTGAACTAAGTTGTGAGCTCACCCTTGTGTACACACCATTTTTAGATGTTGATGCAAGTTATTCGGTGGAGGATTACATGAACGCTCCGGCGTATGGAGGTGTTGCTGCCTTGGAAGTGCAAGCAGGAGAGGACGAGCATGACGCTTCATGCGAGTGCCCTTACTGCGTGTATCTTTAGGATTTAATTTTATTTATTTCAGTTATTTTTCGATTGGAAATACAGTGATGTAAAGATATTTACTTAAGTTTTGAGGATTTGAATAATTGAATATTTTATTTAAATTATCAATAGATTACTCAGTTCATTTTATTTAAGACTTTTCATTGTATTTATTATATTCTGATTGTGGTTATGTGCAATGGTTTGTATGAGTGGACACGGTCTTATTGAGATCCTGGTGTGAACTGTTGGTTCAGTGACGGTTCACTCACATTTCTGGTTCAGTCGGAATTGGTGTGTGACATTATCAGTATTTTTACGACTCCTAAGGATGCCCAATAAATAGAGCATCCAAAAATATGAAAACTGCAACTTGAACGGACCGATTTGGAGCTCAAATGAGAAAGTTATGTCGGTTTGAATTTCGACCAACCACATAATTCCAAATGGAATCTTTTAAGTCATTCCCATGCGCCCGCGCAACACCGAATCGCCACCCGCCTTATGCCTTGTCGAACGTTGATTGGTGGAACATAGGATCTTTATTTAAGGTCATCGGATCAGAGAAGAAAAGGTGGGATTTGACAGGATCCATTAGATCTGAATATATCGCGCCTCCGAAGATTGGAAAAGCCCACGACCATTGGATCTGAATCTGCGCCGATGCAAATCGTAGACGCACATCACTGAATCACAGCGTCACCTCCATAAATCGCGACCCATTATATTAAGTTGCACATAGCCAATTAAAAGGCGTGCGATGGAATCATGCGCGCTGTCCTGAAATACACCAGATACCGCCTGTTTGTGATCCGTCAGATGCGGATCGTGATGACGTGGCTCATTCTGATCCGTCTAAATAGAATCTTCAACATTTGTGATAATTGCGGCTAAGTTCTTTGACTTCTGATAATTGCAAAGGGGTCCCTCAACTATAGTAAAATTATACAGTTTTCCCTGTAACACATAGACTCACCGAGAGCATGGATTTTTACCATTTTTTGAGCGATCCGACGAGAATCGCAATATCTCCCTCATCTGAAGTCAGAATTAAGCGATTCAAGTTGCGTTGGGAAGCTAACTCAACGCTCTACATCTTTTCAATGCCAGATCTCCATGAACCTTCTGCGTCACCCATCAAAAATAGGCCCAAAGCCAAAAGTCTATTAAACCTAGGAATTTGAACCCGAAACTTTGCGTGCATGCATGCATGCCAAGTGCCATGGGCCGCCATATTGGCATGTCACCTTGCACCACACCTATGGGTCCCACCCACAGTCTATCTCCTCTTTCTCTTTCTAGTTATTTTCTCTTCAATCCCTCTCTTCTTTTCTTCTTTTACATGCTTCAAAAAAATGCCGCAACCCAGCCTTAATGCTTCAGAAGTTACCGCAATACTGTATCAACATTAGAATCACTGTCACATCAATAGAAACATTGTTACATCACCAGAAACACTATCAGATCATGTAATGGGGCCCACAAACACTCTCTCTCATTAAACTTAGTGTAAAATCTCATTCAACTGATTGCAAGTCATCTGAAACACATGTAGAACACTGTAGAACACACATATGAGGTTGCTCTATCTTTGCCACTCCACTGACACACTCTCTCCCGCACCTACACTCTCTCTCCTCATTTCTCTGACTGAATGCTCACAAACATTGTCACATCAGTCAAGTTGTCAACAATGACAACATAAAGTCCAACACCCCCCCCCCTCTATCTCGTATGTTGAAGAATGGGTGATTTTCAACCAGTTCCAGCTTAGCACCACTCCGAGGAAGGTGATGAAGGTATTTCAAATTCATTTGGTCAAACCTTTTGGGGGCTAGGTTGAACTAATGTGGATGGTAGTTCCCAGGGAAATCTCGGGAATTTTGGTGCAGGTGGTGTGTTTCGAATCTAATAGGGGCACTGAGGTTTTCATTTGCTAAATTGCTCAGTGTTTCCACCAATAATATAGTGGAGCTCTCGGCAGTGATGATTGGCATTCGGTATGCGATGGACTTTGGTGTTTTGTGTCTATGGATTGAGAGTGATTCTGCTATTGTGGTTGAAGGGCTATAGCAAAATAGAATTCTTTGGCAATGCCTACTTGGATGGGTGAGCCTAGTTTCTTTCCTTCGCCGTATTCATGGTATGAGATGTAGGACTCACCTAGGAATCAAATGACTCAATGAATGAGATGGTCTCAAGAAGGGGTATGAGATGGTCCCTAACCCTTAGGTGGAGGGTACCCATTTTAGCATCGCATACTGCTAGTGCAGGGTACATTGAATCTGGCCCAAGCGACCTCGCTTGTTCCTTGGATGAGGAAGAAATTGAGTTCGATTATGAGATGATCACTAACCCTAAGGTGGGGGGTACCCTGGAGTCAAGGTCTGAAAGTGGACCTGATCGATCATATCCCTTTGGTGCTTCTTTTTTCTTTTTTCTTTTTTAATTAGAAAAGGAAAGAAAAAGCGTGGGAATGCGGCGCATAGCTCAATTCAGAATGGGTCAACAAATAGATTAATGCAGAAACTAGTGTAATGACGAAAACTTGTTGTGGAATAGTATTAAAATATTTTTCAGTAAATGAAGCTACAGTTTCTTGCACGTCTGAAATTGATCAACATACATTCATCCGATCTCCTTCGCTGATTTTTCTGAAAAGAAACACCCGTTTTCGATGGCTTTCAAGTCATCTCCAAGATTCTCATACCTAGATGTTTCGACGAGGTCAACTCTCAATGTTGTATTTGATCTTCTTTATTTTTTTGAGTTTCTCTCTCGAAAAAGATAGCCTCTTCTATGCTTTTTCTCTTTTTTTTTTCTTTTTTTTTTTTTAATTGGGGGGGGGGGGTGAGATGGTCAAATCTTAAGTTTTGATCAGTTTATTTTATTAAGATGCATTTAACCACTTATATAACCTTATCTCACCTCCAATGATGCGGCCAACCGCCAACGCTTTCATACTCATCAAATTAACCATAACTTCCTCATATGATATTGGATTGACTTCAATATTTTTTTGATGTTGCGTACTCACTATAGCTTCATGGTAACAACCTTGAATGAATTTGAAAGATAGGTTGGATTGAATTTGTAAGATAGTTTGGAGGTGGTGACATACAATGACCAATTCTAAAGACCACACTTTTTCATTCAAGGATTTTTTTAAATTGCATTATGTGTAAAAAAAGATCAAAAGTGAATTTACAATTTTGCCACTTTTTGAAATTATATGATCTTTAAATTTTAAATAACCATAATTTTCAATTTTTTATTAAAAAAAAAGCACAAATAAACTAAGATGAAATATAATTTACTAATTAAATTATTCCACTGTTATGTTTAATCTGACCAACTAATAACTAATAATAAATAAATAAAAAAACAGACCAAAATACTAAAAAAATATCATTAAATAATTTGAAATGTGCAAATACAAGTGGAAATACGCAATAGAAGATCAATCATGATGCAGTCCAACTACGAAGATCGGCCCGCATCAAAGCCCAAGCTTACAAAGCCCATTTGGCCCAAGACCAAGGTATGAACCAAGCTACAAAAGAACCAATGAACCTGGCCCTTGCTCCTTAAAACCAGCCCATTTTTGGTGACCTTTCAAATCTTTAGTGGATAATGAGGTGGCCTTTTCTATTCAATATTTCTAGAGTCTTCTCTACATTGGAGCTTGCATCAAGACATTGAACCTAACATCAATACCTTGGACCTTTACTCAAGACATTGGAGCTTGCATCAAGACATTGAACCTAACATCAATACCTTGGACCTTGAATCAAGACTTTGGAACTTGCATCAATGCTCATTGGAGTAACCCCTTGCATTGGAAGAATTTATTTTTCTATTGTGGATTTAAAGATATGATTGTCTTTTTATTTTCTCTATTATGCCTATAAAAGGCCACCAAAGTAGTTTGTATTGTAGAGACAATTTGAAGTGATTCTTATGAATGAAATTTGCCTAAGTGCAATTCTTGAACCTAGAAGAGTTCTCCTTTGAAACCTTGAAGAAATTTCATTCCATCCTAGAAGAGTTGGAATTTTATTCTTTACCTACATCCTTGAAGAGTTGTAGGCCACCTTTGGAGTTGATTTACATCCTAGAAGAGAAGTAAGTCACCCCACCTTCACTTCCATCAATTATATCCTTTTCTTTCTTTACCTTTAACAAAATTCAAAATCCATTTCTGCACTTCACCTCCCTTTTGATTCCTTTGATTTGGTATAAGTCCACTCTCCCGATCCATTAGTTCCATAAGCTCAAATTTGGCTTACATCATTTGGTATCAGAGCAAAGGAGGAGAGATATTATGGGTCCAAAATTTCGAGGTGGTCGAGGTAGTCTAAGTGGCCGAGGTAGTCGCACTACCACCATCAATGATGATGCATTAGCACAAGCCTTACAAATACAACAACAAATGCAAGAACAAATTCAAAACCTTACTCTTGAGGTTCAGCGACTACGAGATGGTAACAATCCATCAAATTCAAGAGAAGATAGATTGGATGATTCCTTATCGAAGGATCCAAACCCATAACAAGAGGGTTTCGGCCCACACTACCCTCAAGGAGGTCGAGAACTGGACCGGGAAAAAGAAGTCCATAGGGATATTCCGGAGTTTTCAGGTACTGATCCTCCTGATGAAATTCTTGATTGGCTAACTCTTGTAAATGAAGTTTTTGAGCATAGAAATGTCCCGGACAATCGTCGGGTTGGCATCATCTCCATGCGCCTTCGAGGCAAGGCCATCGCTTGGTGGCGACGTGAGAAGCAAACACGTCAATCCATTGGCAAAGCTCCCATCACTTCATGGAGAAAGATGGAAGATAAGATGAAAAAATACTTCCTTCCCAAGGGATATAAGAGAGAGCTCTATCAACGGTACCAAAATTTGAGGCAAGGTACACGCACGGTAGACCAATACACCAATGAGTTCAATGAGTTGGTGATTCGTAACAACATCATAGATCCAGAAGATGTACTTGTGAACAAATACTTGAATGGGCTTCAATCTTACATTCAAGAGGCCCTTGAAGTCCTTGACATTTGGGATGTGGGAGATGCACATCAAAGAGCCATTAAGGTGGAACGTTCTCGATGTCGAAAACAACAATCTACTTTCACCTCCAATCGATCAAATCGGAATCCGGTGAGTACTACTAAACCAAGTAATTCTTTAGACCATTCCTCTAACATGGAAAAGTTGTCTACTCAACCAAAGGTTACTAATCCTACCACCCAAACCGGTTCAAGTTCCTCTGTCGGGTATAAAATGTTATTCTTGTGGAGAAATTGGCCACCGAGCAAGTAATTGTCAAAATTTTAAAAACTCTCATAAGGGTAAAGGTGTCTTGTTGGGTTTTGAGGACCAAGAAAATGAATTCGATGCTGAGGATGTCGATAATGATGATCTTTTAGAAGATCATAAAGAAGATGGAGAAGTGCTCCATGCCGATACCGGAGAACTCATGATGAGAAAGATATTTCTCACCCCAAAGCAAGAAAATGGAGACCGATGGTTACGCAACAATATCTTCCACACAGCATGTACAATTTTCGGTAAGGTATGCCAACTCATCATTGATTCTGGATGTTGTGAGAATGTAATTTCAGAAGAGGCGACTCGAAAGTTGAAATTGGACTTGAAAGAACATCCTACACCATACAAAATGTCTTGGCTAAAGCGCGGTAGTGAGGTAACCATTTCCAAACGATGTCTTGTTCATCTTTCCATTGCATCTACATATTATGATAAAATATGGTGTGATGTATTACCCATGGATGCTAGTCACATCATTCTTGGTCGTCCTTGGCAATTTGATCGGAGAACTACTCATGATGGGAGGAATAACACTTATTCTTTTGAATTTGATAAAAAAAGAATTATTTTGGCACCTAGCAAGGAGCCTTTCAAATCTCCAATGATGGAAAATTCTCCAACCCCAAATTTGCTCACAATAAAGGATGTAAAGAGTGCTATGGAAGGCGTAGATGTTGTGTATATAATGCTAAACAAATCGGAGTATGATGTACAAATGTCAATCATCCCAGACCAAGTGAAACCACTATTAAGTGAGTTTCAAGATGTATTTCCATTCGACCTACCCTCAAGTCTCCCTCCGATGAGAGAAATTCAGCATCAACTTGATTTGATACCTGGTGCACCTCTTCCCCATCTACCTCATTACCGGATGAGTCCAACCGAACATGCCGAGTTGCAACGGCAAGTTACAGAACTCTTATCTAAAGGGTTCATTCGAGAAAGCCTTAGTCCTTGTGCTGTGCCTGCACTCTTAGTGCCAAAGAAGAATGGAACATGGAGGATGTGTGTTGATAGCCGAGCCATCAACAAGATCACGGTCAAGTACCGTTTTCCCATTCCCCGCCTTGATGATCTCTTGGACAATCTATCTGGCTCTACCATTTTCTCAAAGCTTGATTTGAAAAGTGGTTATCATCAAGACCGAATCAGACCGGGAGATGAATGGAAGACGGCTTTCAAGACCAAAGATGGACTATTTGAATGGCTAGTCATGCCATTTGGATTGTCAAATGCCCCATCCACTTTCATGAGGTTTATGAACCAAATCTTGAAGCCTTACCTTGGAAGATTTGTTGTGGTTTTACTTTGATGATATTCTTATTTATAGTAAGACTACTAATGAGCATTTGCAGCACCTCCAAGAAGTGCTACTTACCCTAAGGAAGGAGAGTCTCTATGCAGCCCTTGACAAGTGCTACTTCATGGTGGAGGAAATTCTCTTCTTAGGTTTCAACATCTCCCAGGATGGCATCTCTGTTGATAATGCAAAGATTAAAGTAATTCAAGAATGGCCAACTCCAACCAATGTTCATGATGTTCGAAGCTTCCATGGATTGGCATCATTTTATCGGCGATTCATTGCCCATTTCAGTTCTTTAGCAGCCCCACTCACTTCTTGCATAAAAAGGAGTCTTGAATGGACCAATGAAGCCCAACGAAGTTTTGAGCAACTCAAAGAAAAGTTAAGCACTGCCCCGGTTTTAGCTCTTCCAAATTTTGATCTTATTTTTGAAGTGCATTGTGATGCTTCCGGAACCGGCATTGGAGGAGTCTTGAGTCAAGGAGGACGTCCCGTCGCTTTCTTTAGCGAAAAATTGAATGGTGCTAAGCTCCGTTATAGTACTTATGATTTAGAGTTTTATGCTCTCTTTCGTACCCTTGAGTATTGGAGGCCATATTTGATTCATAGGGAGTTTATTTTGTACACTGATCATGAAGCTCTAAAGTACATTTCAGGTCAACAAAAGCTCAATTCTCGAAGAGCAAAATGGGCGGAGTATCTTCAAGAATTCAACTTCCATATCAAGCACAAGGCCGGTGTTCAAAATCGAGTTGCCGATGCTCTTAGTCGCAAGAAGGGTTTGCTCTCTATGATGCGCAAGATCGTACTTGGCTTTGAATCTTTTCAAGAACTTTATGAAGAGGATGAATACTTCTCCAAACTCCTCTCGGATGCAAAAAGACAAGGTCCTTGTCGATTTTACTTTTGTGATGGTTTCCTTTTCAAAGGAAATCGCTTATGCATTCCAAATTGTTCCTTACGGCAAAAGGTGATTGAAGAGATACATAACGGAGGGACACTTTGGGAGAGACAAGACACTACACTTAGTTGCGACTAAGTACTTTTGGCCCCACCTCAAGAAAGATGTGCACCGTCATGTGATGAAGTGTCGAAAATGCCAAGTGGGAAAGGGACAAAACACCAATGCAGGCCTCTACTTACCCTTATCCATACCACAAGCTCCTTGGGAAGACATATCTATGGATTTTATCCTTGGATTGCCACGCACACTTCGAGGTATGGATTTAATTTTTGTGGTGGTTGATAGATTCTCAAAGATGGCCCACTTCATTCCTTGTCGCAAAACAATGGATGCATCCCGTATCGCCGATCTTTTCTTTAAAGAAGTTTACAAATTGCATGGTCTCCCTAAGACTATCACTTCTGATCGAGATACGAAATTCCTTAGTCATTTTTGGCGACAACTTTGGAAAAATATTGGCACCAAACTGCATGAAATGAGACAAATCCATGAAAGTGTGTATCAAAAGCTTCAAGACAAGACAAAGCTCTACAAGAAGGCCTTTGATAAGCGGCGCCGTGAGGTAATCTATGAACCCGGTGATTATGTTTAGGCTTACTTGCCACCAGAACGACATCCAGTTGGAAGCTATAACAAACTTAGTGCTCGAAAGATTGGACCTCTTGAAGTTCTTGCTCGCATCAATCCCAATGCATATCAGCTCAAGCTTCCACCCCATATGAAGATTCATGATGTTTTCAATGTGCGTCATTTAACACCATTTATGGGTGATTCTACCAATGAAGAAGACTTGAATTCTGAGACGAATTCTTTCTCACAGGGGGAATGATGCAGTCCAACTACGAAGATCGGCCCGCATCAAAGCCCAAGCTTACAAAGCCCATTTGGCCCAAGACCAAGGTATGAACCAAGCTACAAAAGAACCAATGAACCTGGCCCTTGCTCCTTAAAACCAGCCCCTTTTTGGTGACCTTTCAAGTCTTTAGTGGATAATGAGGTGGCCTTTTCTATTCAATATTTCTAGAGTCTTCTCTACATTGGAGCTTGCATCAAGACATTGAACCTAACATCAATACCTTGGACCTTTACTCAAGACATTGGAGCTTGCATCAAGACATTGAACCTAACATCAATACCTTGGACCTTGAATCAAGACTTTGGAACTTGCATCAATGCTCATTGGAGTAACCCCTTGCATTGGAAGAATTTATTTTTCTATTGTGGATTTAAAGATATGATTGTCTTTTATTTTCTCTATTATGCCTATAAAAGGCCACCAAAGTAGTTTGTATTGTAGAGACAATTTGAAGTGATTCTTATGAATGAAATTTGCCTAAGTGCAATTCTTGAACCTAGAAGAGTTCTCCCTTGAAACCCTTGAAGAAATTTCATTCCATCCTAGAAGAGTTGGAAATTTTATTCTTCACCTACATCATTGAAGAGTTGTAGGCCACCTTTGGAGTTGATTTACATCCTAGAAGAGAAGTAAGTCACCCCACCTTCACTTCCATCAATTATATCCTTTTCTTTCTTTACCTTTAACAAAATTCAAAATCCATTTCTGCACTTCACCTCCCTTTTTGATTCCTTTGATTTGGTATAAGTCCACTCTCCCGATCCATTAGTTCCATAAGCTCAAAATTGGCTTACATC
>JAMYWD010001357.1:0-23755 GCA_028583415.1 Protea cynaroides
CTCAAAAGGTACTACTTTGAACATCAAATCTTCAGTCAAATCCGATGGATCTGTTGTTAACACGTGTGTTGGATCTCTGACTTACTTCTTCAATAATGAGATATGAAATACATCATGCACACTTGACATGGATGGTGGTAGTGCTAACTGATATGCTACTTTTCCACGTCTATCTAGAACTTCATAAGGTCCAATATATCTGGGACACAACTTTCCCTTCTGTCCAAACCTTTTCAAACCACGCATAGGAGATATTTTCAGAAATACCTTATCACCTATGGTGAATTCAAGATCTCTGCATCGATTATCTGCATATTGCTTCTGACGGTTCTGAGCTATTCGGACTCTTTCCTTGATAATTTTGACTACTCGATAAGTCTCTTCAACAAACTTTGGTCCAACAATACTCCATTCTCCAACTTCATTCCAAAACAAAGGAGTTTGACATTTCCTACCATACAGTGCTTCATAGGGTGACATCTGTATAGTCGCTTGATAGCTGTTGTTATAAGCAAACTCTATCAATGATAATTTCTCATCCCATGATCCTTTGAAATCAATAACACAAGCTCGAAGCATGTCTTATAAAATCTGAATAGTACTCTCCGACTGTCCGTCTGTCTGAGGATGAAATGCAGTACTAAACTTCAATGTTGTACCCATAGCCTTCTGTAATCCTTCCCAAAACTTTGAGGTAAAGCGTGGGTCTCTGTCGGACACAATGCTTTCAGGTACACCATGTAATCAGACAATATTATATACATAAAGCTTAGCTAACCTCTCTAGGGTATACTGAGGTCGTATAGCTATGAAACGAGCTGTCTTGGTCAAACGATCTACAATCACCCAGACCGCGTCAACTACTCAAGGAGTCAATGGTAACCCGGTGACGAAGTCCATAGTTGTAAGACCCGTGTCAATCTAACCCGGTCTTACCACCTTGAACTAGGTTTACCTATCATGGTCGAGTCAAATGGACCAAGGGCGTAAAGGAGATCGAGATCCCAGGTATCAAATCGACCCAAAAACACTTAAAATAGGGGGAGGGTCGCATACCCAGCTAAGCAGGGTCGGACCTCCGAAAACAGAAAGTCAGACCCTCAGTTTTGAAGGGAGGGTCGGACAGCTTAGAACCCTAGGGTCGACGGGATCATCGACCCTCCCATCGACCCTCGGTTACCGTAGGAAATAAAATTAGGAAATTTTCTAATTTTCGATTGGGATTCTTTCCTAATCTCAAAGGGACTTATTTTAGGATGTTCCTACTCTATTTAAAGGACGTCCCTAAGCCACTTTCACTCATTTCACAACCCTAATTGAATTGAGAGAAAGAGAAGAGAAGGAAAAGAAGAAGAAGAGAAACAAGGAAGAGAATTAAGCCAAAAGAGAAGAGTTGCAGAGAAGGATTATTCTTCTCAGGTATGGATACTAATTCCATGAGTTTCTACAGACCTTATGCTAGCTATTGATGAGAGTGTGATCTCGGAGAAACCCAAACCATCAACCCATGGTTAGGTTTTCATGGAAAACCATAGAAGAATGCATGAAAGCTATTTAGGTGGATGATTCATGGTTCTAGACCATGGAATGAATGTTGAATGGAATGTAGAAGCAAACCATATGATCAAAACACGAAGAATGGATTAAAAAGAGGGTATTGGACCAAAGTGCACAGAGGGTCGCACCGAGGGTCGATGACCATCCGACCATAGGTGATTTTGACCATCGACCCTCAGTGTTCGGAAAGTTCAGAGTTTGGGGAGGGTCGCACCGAGGGTCGATCAGGACTCCGACCCTACCTCCGACCCTCAGTTAACAGCATGGTTTTTAAATTTGGAATTAATTCTAATTAAATTCTATCGACTTTGTTAGGTCTTCTAGCAATATAATAACATTGTAAAGGTGATTCTAAAGCTTGAAAAAGTATCTATTAGCAAGCTAAGGTGAGGAAGCAGAACTCCAAACTAATTGGTTAATAACAAAACTATTTTTGTATTTCTTGAGTCCTATGCCATGCTTGATTCTATGCGAAGATGTTTGTAATGTGCATACAACATGTCATCTAATATTTCTATTATTTTCTCATGCATATTTATTTCATTGTTTATAACATGATGATGATGATGATGATAGGAATAGGCATGTGATTGTATGTGTGTGGTTAGTATACTTGATGCGAGCGAGTATCAGGGGAGGTGTGATGAGAACGTCAATAAACTTTAACCTTTGGCGGGTATCAGCACTTTAGCTCTATCTTTAACTCAAGTCTTGTGCATTAGCATTGTCGTATCGCCATTACTTTAGCAGAACTATTATGTCGTAGAGTATCAGGGGAGGTGGTCTCGGTCCTTGTAGTCTCTGACTCTATCGGGGGGCCTTAGCTCTATCTCTATGGACATTCCGAGGGGATCTTTGGGGTGAGGCCTTGGATACATTTTTTGGCATTAGGATTGGTTAGTTGCGAGCCCAGTTTGCAGCCCTCGCTAACAGGGGCTTACGTATTGGTATGACAATATATAGCAATAAACGTTAACCTTTGTTATATACTGTTCATGGTTGGGTGCATGTGAGTCGACGATAAACGTGATCTTCGGGTGACGTCACACACTTGTGTATAGAGGCGGGGTCAATAAACGCGACCTTTGACTACCTAAACCTTTCTATTGCATACTGCAAACTTTAAACTGGACCAAAGATATAAATTGATTGCATACATATGTACTGTTGCATTGTTTTGGCTACTCACTGAGCCGTGATGTGTGCTCACCCCTCGACGTCGAATATTTTTAGTTGATGATGCAGGTTATACCGTTGAAGATTATATGAATGCGTCTGTGTACGGGAACGTGGCAGCAATGGAAGTTGGAGCTGAAGTGGATACACACGACTCCTCTTGTGAGTGCAACTCGTGTGTATTTGATTAGATATTTTATAGATTTCTTTATTTGGATTTATTAAGACATGTATTTGGTATTTAAATATTTATGTCTCAGTTGAAACCGAATAAGTTGTTATTTAAATTTTAATATCACATAGATTCTCAGTTCTTCTTATTATAAGACTTCCGCTATTGTGTATTTACTCTGATTATGATTACGGATGTGTGTAAGTTTAGATAACACGGGGATAGCCTATTTGAGATCCTGGTTGAACCGTTGGTTTATTAGCGGTTCATCACATCATTCTGAATAGTGTAGAATTGCGGTGTGACAATAGTGATGCAGTCCCATTTCCATGCTGGTTCTGGCAGTGGTTGCAACAACCCTACAGGTATTTATCTTTCAGCCTTTACTTGCTGACAATTCAAGCATTGTGACACAAATTTAGCTACATTCGCTTTCATTCCTCTCCACCAATATAGTTTCTTTAGATCATGATACATCTTCGTACTTCCAAGATGTACCGAATAAGCAGTGGTGTGAGCTTTTTTCATTAGTCTGTATCTAATATCCAAGTCTTTATTTTCAGGAATACATACCCTTTTTTTGTATCTTAGTACATTTTCAACGTCAAAGGTGAACTCAGGAGTAGTCCTATCTTTCTCGAGGTCTTCTTGCACCGTACTTAGATAAGGGTCTGATTTAATAGCGGCTTTCACTTCGTCTAATAGATCAGGTACAATCTTCAATGTAGCAAACATGTTTGAGAATAGATGAATAAACCCTTGGTCAGTTGATTCATTCAGAATATCAATCACGAACTGCTCTTTACTGTAATTAAATACTCTCTCTGTGACACACGTCACAGCATTTGCACTAACTTCTTCTTGGGATTCTGTCATTGCTTTCCTGCTTAGTGCGTCAGCAACTACATTAGCTTTTCCTGGATGATACTAGATATCGCAATCATAATCCTTCAATAATTTCAGCCATCTTCTTTGTCTCATGTTCAACTCCTTCTAATTAAAAAGATGAGTGAGACTCTTATGATCTGATTTAATCTGAAATTTCTCTCCATACAAATAATGTCTCCATATCTTAACAGCATGTACTACTGCTGCTAATTCCAAGTCATGAGTGGGATAGTTCTTCTCATGTGTCTTCAGTTGTCTTGAGGCATACGCAATTACTTGTTCTCCTTACATAAGCACACATCCTAAACCTAACCCAGATGCATCAGTGTATAAGGTAAATGGTTGTCTTGGGATCAAAATAGTCAAGATGGGAGCTGATATCAATCTAGCCTTCAATGTTTGAAAACACTCTTCACATTTATCGGTCCAAACAAACTTTTCTCCTTTCTTTGTCAGACTGGTGAGAGGTACGACGATTCTAGAGTAATCTTCCACGAATAGTCGATAGTAACCAGCTAAACCTAAGAAACTTCTGATTTCTACAACATTTTTAGGTGCTTCCCATTTTACAATAGCTTCAATCTTGCTAGGATCCACTTTAATTCCTTCTGCAGATACAACATGGCCTAAGAAAGCGACTTCATTTAGCTAGAACTCACACTTTGTAAATATTGCGTAAAACTTCTCATTTCTTAGTCGCTGCAGAGCGGCTCTTAGATTTGTGACATGAGTTTCTTTTTCCTTGGAGTAGACTAGTATGTCGTCAATAAATACAATGAGCTGTCTTCGAAATATCACCTGTCTTAATCTTCAACTGATGGTATCCTGATCGAAGATCAATTTTGGAGAACACTTTGGCACCTTGCAACTGATCGAACAAGTCGTCGATCCGAGGCAACGGGTACCGATTCTTCATTGTAAGCTTATTCAATTCCCAATAATCTATACACAGTCGAACGCTACCGTCCTTCTTTTTCACGAACAATACTGGCGCTCCCCATGGTGATATGCTGGGTCTGATATAACCCTTGTCCAGTAATTTCAGTAATTATACCTTCAGTTCCTTCAGTTCAGTAGAAGCCATTCGATAGGATGCTTTCGATACTGGTGCGGCTCCGGGTATAAGATTTATAACGAACTCTGTCGCTCGATCGGGTGGTAGTCCTGGTAGTTCCTTAGGAAATACATCCAAAAATTCACGCATAACTTCAATATCCTCCATTCATGGTGCTTCCTTGGTGAGGTTTACCACAGATACTAGATACCCAATTCCTCCTTTCTCGAGGCATTTTCTAGCCTTCAATGCAGAGAGAATGAGTTTTCATTTACAAAAAGTTTGACTCCCACAAAAACTAAACTCTGTTCCTTCCTTGTCTTTAATTGTCAACTTCTTTTCCATACATAATAGGTTTGTGGAATGCCGAGCTACCAATCCATTCCCAAGATAACGTCAAAGTCTGCCATCTCAAGTTGAATTAAGGTTACATTCAAAATATTCTCGCCGATAAGAACTGGACATGGTCCATAACCTTTGTCTAGTTCCACTTCTAACTCCATAGGTGATCATACAAGTAATTTGTAGTCTAAAAGTCTGAGGGGTAGATTTAACTTCTTTTCAAACGACACAGATATAAAAGAATGAGTAGCTCCAGAATCAAAGAGTACTCTGGCAGGTAAGCCATTAATAGGTACGATACCTGTGATTTGATTTAATTTAGTCTGCATACTGACACAAGGTAGTACAAAACAAAAGGTTCAGGTCATACCTGTGACCACATCAGGCGATGCGACAACATCCTCAGATGTAACTGCATAAACCTTTCCTTGCTGTAGCTGCTTCCTTGGATTAGGACACTCCCTTAAATAATGTCCTAATTGATTACAGTTAAAGCATTTAACTCTAGCATTACTTTACTTCTGTTGAGGTTGGGCTGTCAGAGTAGTCTTGGCTGCTGCATTGAAGCCTTGAGTACGGAAGGGTTTAAATGTCTTTGAGTTCCCTCCGTTGTATGAGTTTCCATTAGGCCTTTTAATACCTTTGTTTTGAGCAAAATAACTTTCCCTCTAGCTCGATTCCAGTTCTCGAGCAATCTGTACAACTTCATTATAAATCTTCTTTTCCAGTCCCAATACATGCTCACGGATGCTTCCCCTAAGTCCCATGACGAACCTTCGGGTTTTGGTATTTTCCTCTTGCATGCTAGAAGGAGCAAAGAAAAATAGTTCTTCATAACGCTATTGATATACGTTTATAGTCATCTGTCCCTGATACAGACTCAGAAACTCCTTTTCCATTTAATCTCTGAAACTCCTGGGAAAATACTTCTCAAAGAAAGCTTATTTATAGATAGCCCAGGTCAGTTGGGCGTGCTTTGTCAATAGATAACTCCGAGTAGATTCCCACCAATGGTGCGCATCAGCTTTCAGCATAAAAGTGGCACATAATATCTTCTCTTCTTCATTTATAGTCAGCATCATAAAGTTTCTTTCCATCTCATCGATCCAGTGAGTTGGCCATAACGGATCTGATGGCTTGCCTATAAATTCCTTCGGCTTCAGCTTCAGGAAACGCTCGATCAGTCTGAAGTGATCAAGCTGATACTGTGCATATGCTCCATACATAGGCGTTGGTTCTGATAATTTCCTGGATTATACCCGCCTTGCGGTGCTTCAGGGTTTTGCACTTGGCCTTGTACTGCTGATGTTTGTGGTGCTTGAGGTATAGTGTTGCTACCACTAGGTGTAGTACTAGCTTGTCCTGCAGGTAGAGGTGTCATGTTTGTAGCTGAGAAATCCATTCCCATAGCAGCTTGCATGTTGGCTTGCACTTGCTGTATTTGCTGTAATTGTTGTGCTAAATTCATCACCGCAGTAGCTAAATCTGTAGGTGGTGCAGGTAGGTTGGTTGGGTTGGCTTGGGTGTGCATATTTTGAGGTGCAGCATTTTGAGTTCTAATATTTCCTTCCTGTCCTTGCTGACCCTCATCGTCATTAGTCTCCATAGGTGGTGGAGATGGGTTTGCATTCTGTCTCCTTCTACTTACTTTACGTCCAGTCATTTAAACTCTTGGTTGAAAGGTACTTGGAAAGGCTGTATATGTGAGACAAAATATGATGGTAGTATTGGGTTAGTCTCACCATGGAAAGCGAGAGAAAAACAAAATCAATAGGCAGAAGTTCCAAAAAGAATCAAATGCAGACAACAGTAGGTCATACGGTCGATGGCCTATGGTCACATGTTGTGCGACCATAGGTGCGACCATCACATCCCTGGCAACTTACCAAGACCCTATGGTCGATCATACGGTCGATCCTACGATCGATGGTTTTGGTCGAATTGTGCGACCGTAAGATCCAAAATCAGTTTTTAAAACCTATTTTCGAGAGTTCCCTCTCATTTCTCCTTCTTCCTCTTACGGTCATAACCGCAACTACATATGCATCTGATCGTATATGTATTACAATATTACAATACAGAACTATTCAACTCGCCACCAGTGAGTTGCTACAGTATCGACCATACAAACTTGGTGATTTCTCCTTCGATCTACGACCTACATTTTGTTCCATAAGGTATGTTCTCTACTCTCTTCCATTTTTAAGCTTTCATACCTAGGTTTTTTTTGCCATTTGTAGGGTTTTCTTCTAATTGATATTTTTCTATCCGTAAAAATTTAATTTTTATTGGGGGCTTTTGCTATTGGCCATCCAATGGATGAAAGCTCTCAAGAAAATTTGAGTTTCACTGGTTAGTTTAGTAGAAACTTGAAAATTTTCATTTTGACCTAAATTTTGGGGTGTTTTGCCCAATTGTTAAAATTTTTCAAATTCGACTTACCTAGTTAAAATTTCCAATTGGATATGCATTACAGGATGGTTTGGGACTTATGTAAGTCCTCCTGTCCAAATGTTTGGGTGAAAAATGAGGCTTTTTCCATTTTATGTTGTTATGCTGTCAAATTTTTAAATTTATCTAACTTATTTTTCTTATTTTCTTCTTTTGCAGTTATCATGGTTGGCACCAAAGTTCTTCGAGTTCATGACCCACTTTGCTTCAGGTCTGTGGAAGCAGAAATGCGATATCCTTGGTTTGACCAAAAGAAGTTGAAGGGGCTCTGTGTGTGAACCCACTTAGTCCTGTTTGATGTGAAGAGGGCATTTGGCGATATGGGCTGACTTCCAGTGATCCTATACGAGTCTTGCACTCGCCCAAACTTAGTTAAACAATTCTACTGTTACCTTCAGGTGGAGGGTGACCTAGAGGATCTAGAGAGGGGCAGAGAGCTTTGGATCACCAGCTGGGTGAAAGGGGTTCTGATTTCTTTTAACTGCCAGGAGTTGGCTAATCTCCTAGGTTCTCCAATGATGGACAGTTGGTTTACTGTGCACCCAGAGAGCCATAATTTCTGTCTACAGAGATGCGTGCAGAAATAGATAGTTAGATTCTTTGAGATGATCACTGGGAGGTAAAAGCAGTCAACCTGCGTCCAAAGCCATGTGTCTACTGCAAGATTATCCAGCATAATCTGATTCCCCAGGGCAGACATTATGAGATGATCTCACAGCTGACTCAGTACCTGCTGTACTGTATCTGTACTAGGCAGCCTGTCTGCCTTCCGTATATTATTCTCCAGATTATGCACTGAGCTATATTGCCTGACTCGAGAGGCAACTTGCTCTATGAGCGACTGATCTCCACCTTACTCGCTCATCTATAAGTGGACCTAGTGGATGAGAGGATCCTTGAGGACACCTTCTCAGCTGACCTTGATTGGGAGGCCATCAGTAGGATGGGCATGAGAGAGATATAAGATGGGACTGTTACGTGAGATTAGAGAGGCTCAACACGTGTCTGATTGGAGAGTAGGAGAGCTTCAAGATGCCCAGCGCTCTACAGATTAGCGGGTAGCAGATCTGACGACTAGTCTCCGAGCGACTCAAACTCAGGTGGCCTGGCTCATGATAGTATATACTAAGGATTACGATAGAGATCGTGAGGCACCTCCTCCTCTAGCAACTCTAGCTGCATGATTGCCCTTTATTTATTTTTTCCTTTTATACTACAGAGTAACTATCCGGATTGTGGACTGTACTCTGAATTTGATGTACATTTGTCTTATTCCCATATATATATATATATATATATATATATATATATATATCTTTATATATGTGCATTATTTTTTTTTCTTAGTTTCTATCTCATACAACACAGGTGCTTATGGTATGTTTTTATTACAGTTTTTAAATTTTATCCTAACTCAGTTCATGACTCATGTGGAAGTAGATAGGTCAATGGGTATAACCTGAGATGCTCTGATACCAAGTTGTCACACCCCAATTCTGATCTAACCAGAATGGTGTGATGAATCGCCAATAAACCAATGGTTTACCCAGAATCTCGCATAGGTCGTACCCATCATATCAAACCACACACACATTCCACATTAATAGTCAGAGGTAATAAACAAATAAGCGAAAGTCTTACAGAAAATGAACTGAGAGTCTAACAGTGATAACTAAGTATTTAATCCAATTATCTCCAAACCACAAGACATAAAAATAAATAATCAATTACACATCCGATGTTTAAATTATAACTAAACTTAAGCAAAAACACATTGGTTGCACTTGCATGATGAATCATGCACACTTCTTCAGCTTCTACGTCCATCGCAGCAACGTGTCTATACGTAGGTGCATTCATATATTCTTCAATAATAGGACCTGCATCATTAACTAAAAATATTCGACGTCGAAAGGGTGAACACACATCATGGTTTAATGAGCAAACAAAACAATGCAACAAACATATGCATGCATTCAATTCATATCTTTGGTCTAGTTTATAAGTTTGTAATGTGCTATAGAAATGTTTGGTGGCCGTCGCACCTCTATACACGAGTGTGTGAATCTGCCCAATGGATCAAACACCATTTCCGTCTCACATGCACCCACCATGGAATAGAGATAGAGCTAAAGTGTTTGGATCAAACACCGCCAACACTTCCCCTGATGCCCTACCCATACCAATACATAAGCCCCTATTGGCGAGGGCTTGCAAACTGGACTCGCAACTAACCAATCCTAATGCCAAACAGTATATCCAAGGCCTCACCCCAGCATCCCTCAATACGTCCACAGAGATAGAGCTAAGGCCCCTCGATAGAGTCAGAGACCACATGGTTCGAGACCACCTCCCCTGATGCCCTATGACGTAATAGTTCTGGTAAGGTAATGATGATACGACGATGTTAGTGGGCAAGACTTGAGTAGAGATAAAGCTAGAGTCTGGTGAAGAGGTCGAAGACCACCATGCCATGTCCTCCCCCTGATACTCCACTCGCATCCAACACACTAACCACACATATACATTCACATGCCTATTCCTTGCATCATCATCATCATCATGTTATAAATAAATAGAATTAAATATGCATAAACAGTAATAGCAAGAATATTGGATGACATGTGAGATGCACATTACAAGCATATAAGAATAGAATCAATCATGGCATTGGACTCAATAAAAATAAACAATTTGTTATTATCCGATTAGTTTAGGTCTTGTTCCCTCACCTGTTAGCAATACTCGATGTCCTTTCAAGCCTTGAAATTCTCTTTGAATAGATTTAACAACCTAAAAGTTATATGAATTTAAGTTAAGATTCATATGTACAGTAGTTGAAAATAAAAAATAGAGCACTGATAGGTGTCTGATTAGTCCTATGGTCTCATGCTGTATCAACCTTACTGTCTACAGTCGATACCCTATGGTCGCATATGGTGTGACCGTAGCTGTGACCATATGATTTCTGAAATCTTCCCGAATGCCTATGGTCGATCCTCTGGTCATACTGGTCATGCTATGTTCGACCGTAGCTGTGACTTTGAGATTTCTGGTCACAGTCTACATGAAATTTGAGTTCTTCCTGGGTCAATTCTTCTGTTCTTCAATGGGGTTTATTCTAAAGTCATCCTATGGCCATCATTAGTAATTTCTTATCAACCCTAATATCAAATTCACTCCTCATGGTTCTCCTTGAGATTTTCTCAAGGAAATCACATAGATCATAATAGACAGATATTTCCTATCTTCCACAGAAGTCTTATTTTTAGAGTTTACATCTCCAGAGATTCGTTTCATACCTTTGCCTATGATAGAGAATCAAACTCTTCTCAGCAAACTCTTCTCCTTAGCTTTTCTTCTTCTCCTTCTCTTCCTTCTCTTTCTCTAGGATTTACTAATGTTCTAAAAGAGTGAAAAAGGGCTGAGGGACGTCCTTTATATAGAGAAAAACTTTCCATATAGAGTTCTCTTTCAATTAGGAAAGCAATCCCTTAGTTTAGAAAAGTTTCCAAAACTCAGAGTCTGATCTGAGCACGGTCGATCATACGGTCACATAAACCATCGACCGTAGGGTCGAAATCATCGACCGTGGGGTTCTGGATTTGAGATTTTTGGTTTCCTTCCTTTTGGTCGACCATACCTACCCATGCATGTGACCTGAGGTATGTTTTTAGTGTTTTTAACTCGATTCTCATACCTGGTTTGTGATCTATCTTCACACGCTCGGTCCATTTGGTCTAGGAATGATGGGAAGACCTGGCACGACACGGTTAGACCAAGTTAGTGGAGTGCCGATCTTACATAGATTGGGATTTCAATTTCTGGATTAGCAAATAACTCATTGGTTTATAGGTATGTATTTAAATTTTCCATTCACATATTTTGATTAATTGAGAATGGATACCATCCTTTGTTCTTGGCATGTTTGCAATTTTCCTAATGATTGACTATTTTGAGTCACTTGTTGGTTTTTTTTTTTTGAGATCTCGATGAGCATGAATAGCTTTGCATTGCTTTTGTGAGATCTGTATACTATCCAAGTATAAAGGAGTTTATCATTGTTGTGTTTGTCCTCTTGCTGTCCATGTTGAAAGAATATCATTTTATGAGTATCTTGCTATTCAAATGAGACAGGTTTACCATTAATCTCATATGCATGTTTGCTGCCCATGGTAGACAGATTGATACTTCTGGTTCTTTAGTTTTCTTGATGTAACTCAAGAGGATGAAAATGGTAAATGATGGTGATACGCTGTCCATCTAGTGGATTACTTATCCCAGAGCTTTCTTTTGCTGTCTATGTATTTGAAATGAGTTTTTCTTAAGAATGGGCTCATTGCCCAGGTTGGACAGATTTGTAATATTATTCCCCATGGTTTGTTGTTGTCCACATGGACAGGTTTCTTGTGAAAGGCTTTATTAATTAGTTTCCCTTGGTTTGGAATTGTTTTCCATGAAGGAAAAATTTTGTTTGCTTATCTGAAAGATAGCTATGTGGTTTTTCATAAGGAAAAATTCTGTTTGCTTATCTGCATGAGGAAAATTTTGTTTTTGTCTCTAAGATTGATATCCATGCTTGTTTTGCATGATGAAAATTCTGTTTGTCTTTAAGATTGATATCCATGTTTGCAAATGATGAAAAAAAATTCTGTTTTTACTTTAAGATTGATATCCATGTTTGCAATGAAAGAGAAAAATTCTGGTTTTATTCTAAGTGATATCTACGAGGTGTTTCAATGAGTGAAAATTCTGATTTCTTGTTAAAGTGACATCTATGTGGTTGTAATGTGAAAATTTTGATTTCTTGTCAAAGTGATATCTATGTGGTTTTAATGAGTGAAAATTCTGATTTCTTGTTAAAGTGATTTCTATGTGGTTTCAATGAGGGAAAATTCTGGTTTTTCTTGTCTAAAGGATATCTATGTGGTTTCAATGAGGAAAATTTTGGTTCACTTCAAGAGTGATACTTATGCTTGTTTGCATGAAAGGAAATTCTGGTTTACTTTAAGAGTAACGCCTATGCTTGTTTGTGTGAGAAATTTCTGGTTTTTCTAAGGTTGATAATTTATTGTTGCCTGAGAAGTTTTTGGTTTCTTAAGAGTGATAGTTTACATGAACATTATCATTTTAACATCACTTTGCTATCCATATGAGGTAGAGAGAATGCATCATATTTGCTAATGCCAATTGCTGTCCACATGATTAGAAAGTACCCATTGCTTGTTAGCAAACTTTTGCTGTCCATATTGATCGAATAAACTGGATTTCAATAACTCATTGTTGTTCATGTTTAAAATACCATGATGTAAATGCTTTCTTACCATGTCTAGTGATATCCATCTTTGGAAACATTGATTATATTTGTTTTATATCTTTAGAAATGTTTTGCAGAAATCTCACATATGTTGTTATTGGCATGTTTTGACATCTCTATCGTTGGGAATATATACAGTCATGATTGAAAGCAATTTTTCTTGGGAAGTTTGTTAAATAAATGAATCTCTCATATATCTTAAGAGATGAAAATGATAAGGATAGGAAACCCTAGAAAACCTAAAAGATGAAATTGATAGGGATAGGCAACCTTGGTAAACCTAATAGGGATAGACAACCCTGACAAACCTAATAGGGATAGGCAACCCTAGAAAACCTAAAGAATGATAACATAAGGATAGGCAACCCTGGCATACCTAATAGGGATAGACAACCTTGGTAAACCTAATAGGGATAAGCAACATTGGCAAGCCTAATAGGGATAGACAACCCTGGTAAACCTAAAGAATGATAACATAGGGATAGGTAACCCTGGCAAACCTAGAAATGGTAACAAATGGGGGTAGGATACCCAAGAAAACCTGAACATTTTCGAACTACATTGTACATGATTTCTAGGGCAAACCCTAGAATACGTAGGCAGTTTGGGAGAGTCCCAAATACGATACAAAGCCATCTATAGACCATCCATCTAGCATAAACTTCCTCTTGAACAAAGAATCTAATTGAAGCACATGTATAAGCCACATCCATAATCTTTAATCACATAACCCTTTCAACCAACTTTTTGGACTTGATTTCTAGGATGGAATACTAGGCAGTTTGAGATGGATGTCTCGGATTAAGTCCAAGACCAAACCATCATTTGGTTCGGTTCACTAGATTGTACTGTACATTGCTTGTTATTTGCTTTAGCACATGTTTGGCTGAACCCTAGGTTAGCAGAACTTAGCAACTTGGTTTAAGACATCCCCCATTGAACCCTAGTCATCCAATTGACCAAGCACAATCAGAATTAGAGTCTAAGGAAAGTTTAGGAGGCCGATCTTGATCTGACGGTTTGGGTGCCTAACACCTTCTCAAAACCATACTCTGAATACTTACCCAATCTCTTGTAGACCAAAGAATCGATGTATTGGGTTACAAGTCAATAGAAGTCTTTCCTTATAGTGATGCTACATTTTTAGAGGTCCTAGACCTTAATCTAGGTGGCGACTCCAACAACATCATGATTTGCATTGATATTTTCCCAAGGAGGATCACCCATTGTCCTTACAGTTGTAAATGATCGAATCTGATCCAGGAGACTCACAATGTACCTGTCACACCCCAATTCTGCACCAACCGAAATAGTGTGATGAACCGTCTATGATTCAACAGTTTAACCAGGATCTCGAATAGGCTGTGTCCGTTTGCTTAAACCATACACATCCACAACCATAATCAGAGTAAATAAATAATAACAGAAGTCTTTATACTAATGAATTGAGAGTCTATCAATGATAACATAAACAAATTATCCAATTATCTTCCATTGACTAAGACATAAAATAAAATAAAATAAATTAATCAATTACATCGTCTGAATAATTCAAATATAAATCTAATCGAAGACGCATGAGTTACACTCGCATGACGAATCATGCGACTCCATCATGACTTCTGCATCCATCGCCGCAATATGCCTGTAAGTTGAAGCATTCATATAATCTTCTACTGTGGTACCTGCATCATCAACTAAAAATATTCGACATCGAAAGGGTGAGCACACATCATGGCTCAGTGAGAAAACAAAATAATGCAACAAACATATGCATGCATTCAATTCATATCTTTGGTCTGGTTTATAAGTTTGCAATGTGCTATAGAAAGGTTTGGTGGCTGCCGCACCTCTATACACGGGTATGTAAGCCCACCCAATGGTTAAACACCATTGTCATCCACATTCACCCCACCATGGAATAGGGATAGAGCTAAAGTGCTTTGGACCGCACTGCATCACACTTCCCCTGATGCCCTACCCATACCAACAGGTAAGCCCCTATTGGCGAGGACTTGCAAACTGGACTCGCAACTAACCAATCCTAATGACAAAAGTGTATCCAAGGCCTCACCCCAGCATCCCTCAATACGTCCATAGAGATAGAGCTAAGGCCCCCCAGCAGAGTCAGAGGCTACACAGTCCGAGACCACCTCCCCTGATGCCTTACGATGTAATAGTTCTGCTAAGGTATTGGCGATACGACGATGTCAGTGGACAAGACTTGAGTAGAGATAGAGCTAAAGTGCTTAGGACCGCACTGCATCACACTTCCCCTAATGCCCTACTCGCATCAAGTACACTAACCACATACAAACATTCACGTGCCTATTCCTAGCATCATCATCGTCATCACATTATAAAATAAACAAAATTAAATATGCATAAACAGTAATAGTAGGAATATTGGATGACATGTGAAATGCACATTACACACATACAAGCATAGAATCATTCATGGCATCGGACTCAATAAACAAAAATAGTTTATTATTAGCCAATTAGTTTAGGTTTTGTTCCCTCACCTTTGATTGCTAGTAGATCCTCATTCAAGCTTTATAATTTACTTTTAAATCACTGAAAAAACCTAACAAGTCGATAGATTTTAATTAGAATTAATTTCAATATGTTTAAACTAACAAAAATTGAGGGGTCGCAGGTGGGGTAGCACCTGGGGTCTCAGTTTCTGCGACCACAAGGTGTAGGGTCGCAGGTGGGGTCGAACATACTTCGACCCTACGTGCGACCACACCCTCCTTGGAACTTTCTGAGGGCATGTGGTCGAACATGTGAGTCACGTGGGGTCGAATATCATGCGACCCTACGTGCGACCACACGTGTTATGGTCAACCTTTCACTCTTAAGTCCATTCCTTCATGTTCGAATCCTTTGGCTTACCATCATGGTCCTTCCTATGATTGTTCTATGGCTCAAAACTATAATTTTTACACACTATCCATTGTCCACAATGATTTCTTCCATGGATTCTCTTGGAATTTGTCCATGGATTGATGATTTGGGTTTCTCTTAATCCTATCTTCTTCATGAACTATTCTAGGCTCTTAATTCATGTAGGGAATTAGGTTCATACCTTAGGTTTGTTGAGATTTAGAGTTTTCTCTGAACTTTTCTCTTCCTTGGTCTTCTTCTTCAATTCTCCTTCTCTTCCTTCTCTTCTCTTTCTCTTACTTTCAACTAGGGTTCTAAAAGGATGAAAGAGGCTAAGGGATGTCCTATTTATAGAGGAAAACCCTCCATAATAAGCCCCAATGAGTTTAAGAAAGAACCCCCTTTGGATTAGGAAGGTTTCTTAAATTCGATTTCTGACGTTTTCGTAGGGTCGGATGTAGGGTCATAGAATCTGTCGACCCTATGTTTTTAAAACATCCGACCCCACGACCAAAAGTCATGGGTTGGACTCTTTTGAGGTGGGGTCGGTCATACCTGTTTAGGCATGCGACCACATACTCATATTTGACTGTTTTTGAGTTAAATTTCATACCTAGTCTTGTGGTTTCTTCACGCACTTGGTCCACTTGGCTCGACCATGATAGGTAGACCTGGTATAAGGTGGTAAGACCGGTTAGTTCGATACGGGTCTTACAGTACCCAACATTTAGGGATGAGCATATTCAGTCAATTAGCCACACCTTATATGAAATCATAGAAACAGATCTACTCCAATCTCCCAAGCATAAATTTGATGAGGTATACATTAAGAGAAAACCACATTTGATCATTGGATTTAGTGCGTAGCATGGATTCAAACCTAATTCCTAAACCACCATGAAATCAAAGCATCTCAACTTTGTTTTGGAGATTTAGGCATAAAGATATGCACAGGAGTAATCACTCATCATAAACAGATCAGGATGAGAAAATTAATGGAGAAGAGAGAGGAATACCTGGTTTGGATTATGCTTTCTCCTTCCTCCTTTCCTCAGTAGCTCTTTCTCGCAACCGGTTCTTCTCCTCAGCTCTGGCCACCGATTGCTCCTCCTTTTCCGAAGTTCTCAACAAACCTAATTCTCACTCACCCGATTTTCACTCACCTGAACAGACAATCAAACCTGAAAACCTCCCTGATATCCATCTTCTCCTTTAAACCCTAGATAAAACCCCTGTGGAAATACTTGTAGCTCTACTCTTTCTCCTCTTGACTCTCAGCCCAGGAAGAAACTTACAGAAATCCCGAAGACTCTTCTCCTCTCTCTTCCCTAATTCCCTAGAGAAAAAACCCTTTGTGGCTTGCTCTCATCTCGATTTCTCCCCTCAGATCTAGACTGAGAAAAAGAAAAAGAAACCTGTAATTAGGGCCCAGCTGGGGTTTTATAACCTAGCTGAACCAAATTCTAACCTTGCCCTCATTATTTGATGCTCTATGACTAAAACACCTTCACACCCTTAATGTTTTCATTTTAATTTTCATTCATTAATTTTTATTAATAATCATATATATATATATATATATATATATATGACCATACATTCTGATGCTATTAAAATAAATATTTGTATAATGCTAAGAAAAGAAAAAACCACATAGTATAATGATAATCATGAAAAAACTTGACAGTTTTGTTATTTATTATTGACATTGTCAAATGTGTTTAACTAGTTAATTTAATTTTTTTTTATTTAACTCATCACCTACTATGTATTACATTATTGTTGTGGTCTCTACGGCTAATGAACCACCTTAGTATACAAGGTGAGTGGATAGAAAGAGGACCCATGCGGTGGCATAATTGGGGTGCTAACAGGTATAGTAAGCCAGTTACACTTAGTCATTTCTTAATAAACAGAACAGGAGGATGAATTGGATGGTCGATTATCCGGTAGACCATCTGCTTCATATCCACTATTATACAGTGTGGTTCTAGGGGGTTTTTCGGAGGCTTTGTTGGGTGGTGCATCATCTGGCACTGCCTTGGGTTCATGCCTCAGGTTCGTACCGCCGGTTTTATGACGCCAATTCAGTGCCACCGGTTCTGCGACACCTATTTCGTGCCACCGATTTGGTGATGTAAGACCCGTATCGAACTAACCGGTCTTACCACCTTGTACCAGGTCTACCTATCATGGTCGAGCCAAGTGGACCAAGTGCGTAAAGAAACCACAAGACCAGGTATGAAATTTAACTCAAAAATAGTCAAATATGAGTGTGTGGTCGCATGCCTAAACAGGTATGACCGACCCCACCTCAAAAGAGTCCAACCCATGACTTTTGGTTGTGGGTCGGATGTTTTAAAAACGTAGGGTCGACGGATTCTGCGACCCTACATTCGACCCCATGGAAACAGTCAGAAACCAAATTTAGGAAACCTTCCTAATTTGAATGGGGTCTTTCCTAAACTCATTAGGGCATATTATGGAATGTTTTTCTCTATAAATTGGACGTCCCTTAGCCTCTTTCACTCCTTTAGAACCCTAATTGAAAGTGAGAGAAAGAGAAGAGAAGGAAGAGATGGAAAATTGAAGAAGAAGACCAAGGAAGAGGAAAGTTTAGAGAAAACTCCGAATCTCAGTAAACATAAGGTATGAACCTAAATGCCTACATGAATTGAGAGCCTAGAATAGTTTATGAAGAAGATAGGATTAGGAGAAATCCAAATCATCCATCCATGGACAAATTCCAAGGGAATCCATGGAAGAAATCATGGCGGACAATAGATAGTGTGTAAAAATATAGTTTTGAGCCATAGAACAATCATAGGAAGGACTATGAAGATAAGCCAAAGGATTCGAATATGAAGGAATGGACTTAAGAGTGAAAGGTCGACCATAACACATGTGGTCGCATATAGGGTCGAAGTGTGTCTGACCCCACCTGCGACCCTACACCCTGTGGTGGCAGAAAATGATACCCCAAGTGCTACCCCACCTGCGACCCCTTAGCTTCTGTTAGTTTAAACTTAAGGGAATTAATTATAATTAAAATATATCAACTTGATTAGGTTTTTTAGTGATTTAAAAGTGATTCATAAAGCTTGGACGAGGATCTACGATCAACCAAAGGTGAGGGAATAAGACCTAAACTAACTGGCTAATAATAAACTATTTTTATTCATTGAGTCCAATGCCATGAATGATTCTATGCTTATATGCGTGTATTGTGTATTTCACATGTCATCCAATATTCCTGCTATTAATGTTCATGCATATTTAATTCAGTTTATTTATAACATGATGATGATGATGATGATGATGATGATGATGCTAGGAATAGACATGTGAATGTATGTGTGTGGTTAGTGTACTTGATGCCAGTGGAGCATCAGGGGGAGGACGTGACACTGTGGTTCATCCTAATCACTAGACTCTAGCTCTATCTCTACTCAAGTCTTGTCCTCTAACATCGTCGTATCGCAATTACCTTAGCAGAACTATTATGTCGTAGGGCATCAGGGGAGGTGGTCTTGGACCGTGTAGTCTCTGACTCTGCCGGGGGGCCTTAGCTCTATCTCTATGCACATATTGAGGGATGCTGGGGTGAGGCCTTGGATACACTGTTTGACATTAGGATTGGTTAGTTGCGAGCCTAGTTTGCAAGCCCTCACCAATTGGGGCTTACGTGTTGGTATGGATAGAGCATCAGGGGAAGTGTGATGCGGTGCGATCCTAAGCACTTTAGCTTTATCCCTATTCCATGGTGGGGTGGATGTGGACGACAATGGTGTTTGATCCATTGGGTGGGCTTACACACCCATGTATAGAGGTGCGACAACCACCAAACTTTTCTATTGCACATTACAAACTTATGAACCAGACTAAAGATATGAATTAAATGCATGCATATGTTTGTTGCATTGTTTTGTTTGCTCACTGAGTCGTGATGTGTGCTCACCCTTTCGACGTCGAATATTTTTAGTTGATGATGCAGGTACTACTGTAGAAGACTATATAAATGCTCCGATGTACGGACATGCTGCGGCGATGGATGCAGAAGCTTTGATGGAGTCGCATGATTCGTCGTGCGAGTGCAACTCATGCGTCTTCGATTAGATTTATAGTTGGATTATTAAGAACATGTAATTGATTAATTTATTTTATTTTATGTCTTTGTCATTTGGAGATAATTGGATAATTTTTTTATTTTATCACCGTTAGACTCTTAGTTCATTAAATATTAAAGACTTCCACTATTGTGTATTTATTCTGATTATGGTTGTGGATGTGTATGGTTTAAGCAAACGGGCACAGCCTATTCGAGATCCTGGTTGAACCGTTGAATCATAGACGTTTCATCACACTATTTTGATTAGTGCGGAATTGGGGTGTGATAGGTGACACCGGTTACGTGGGTCTGGTTTGTCATTTAGCCAAGGTATTTTACCTAGGCGGAGCCTCGATTTAGGTCCATTGGTGGAACGTTTCGCTGGTACGTGCTATCGGTTCAGACCCAGAAGCCAAGTACAAACCAAAGAAGGTTTTCTTCTTTGAGGAATATCTTTTCCACTTGGTTTCCTTCATTTTAGGAGGTGGGAAACATTCTCCCATCATATTTACACACAATGGGAGTTGTTTAGACCCCATTAACGTCTCCATTCATGGAGGGGATGATAACCTAAGTTTTCTAAGTCAAGCTTGGTCTCCATTAATAAAGAATTGATTTTCACTTCATGATACCCATTTTAGTTGGTGGGAATCATCCTTTCATTAATTATACATTTAATGGGAACCATTTATGGTTTCATTGACTACTTTCATGGAGTTAGGTTCATAACCTAGCTTTCTAGGGTTTATATCGGTCTCCATGATAACCACCATGAGTCTTGGTTTTGATCACCAAGAAAGAGAGGGGAAGTTGGTGCACTTACCTCCAATGGATGCTCCAATGCTAGGGCTTGAGCTTGGAGTTCCTCCAAGTTCCTCTTCTTCTTCCACTCTCACTCTCCCACGGTTCCAAATGGAAGGAAAGGAGGTTGGGTCCTCCTTTTTATAGAACCTATGGAGAGAGAAAGACTCAAATCCATGTTCAACCATTTGCAGTCAAGCAGATGAACGTTCATCCAGTTGTGCCTCTAGTTAGGCTTAAAATATATTTATGCTTAGTTTTGTGGGCCCAGTTTGGTGGGGATGCTTTCTAGGTTTCTTGGACATCATTCCCCACACTCTACCATCACTAGGGGATCCTAGAGTTTGACCCAATCATCATATGGAGGGTCAAAAGTCAAGGTGCCAAGTGTTGGCACAGTAAGACCCGACACAGAGAGATCCAAATTATGGGGATTTTAGGTATGGGTTTTACACTGGGAAGACCAATGTAGTGGCTGATGCTCTTAGTCAGAAGGCGTCAGTCATATTAGATGGGGAAAACCTAGAGTCAGTAAAACGTGAGGACGGGTGCATTATGGCCCATACATCGGTTCTTGATCCTCCTCTAGAGATTGAAGCCTCTACTATTGATACAATTATGTCAGAATGGATTGGTGATAGTAGTGCTGCTCAGTACATTGACTATTCAGCCTACTCTGCTTGGTGAAATCAAAGATGTTATTGACAGTGATGCTTATTTGAAGACTCTCAAGCATGATCTTGAGAAAGGAAAGCAAGACCCAGACTTTTCTATGGACAACATGGGATTGATAACATACAGAGGAAGGGCATATGTGCTAGAGTCTGCCCAGTCACTGAAAGAGACCATCTTGATTGAAACTCATTCCTTTCCTTTTTTAGTGCATCCTGATAGTACCAAGATGTATCAAGATTTGAAGAAATCCTATTGGTGGAGAGGTATGAAAGCTGATGTGGCAGTTTTTGTGTACAAGTGCCTTACTTGTTAACAAGTAAAGGTAGATAGACAAAGACCAACGAGGTTACTTTAACCATTATCGATCCTGGAGTAGAAGTGGGATCATATTACCATGAACTTCGTGATATAATTACCCTTGACGTCAAACAATGTAGATGCAGTTTGGGTAATCGTCAATAGTCTCACAAAGGTAGCCCGTTTCATAGCTGTTAAGCCAACATACACTATGGATAGGTTGGCTAAGCTATGTGTTGACAACATAGTGAGATTGCATGGTGTGGCGACAAGCATTGTGTCGGATAGAGATCTGACATTCACATCTAAGCTATGGGACAGTTTACAGAAAGCTATGGGTACACAATTGAAGTTTAGTACTGCGTTCCATCCAAAGACTGATGGATAATCCAAGCGCACAATATAAATTTTGGAAGATATGCTTCGAGCTTACGCATTGGATTTCAAAGGCAGTTGGGACAAGTATTTATCTTTGATAGAATTTGCCTACAACAATAGTTTCTAGGTTATCCTTGGTGCTGCCCCATATGAGGTACTGTATGGTAGGTGATGCAGGACTCCGTTGTATTAGAATGAGGTAGGTGAGCGAAGAATATTGGGGCCAAATATTATACAAGACACATGTGATAAAGTGGATCTAATTAGGAAGAGAATCAAGGCAGCTCAAAGCAGACAGAAGAGTTATGCTGATGGGCTAGACGTAAAGACTTAGAGTTTCAAGTTGGTGAGAAAGTTTTTCTCAAAGTGTTGCCCCATCGTGGTATTCGACGCTTTGGCAAGAAAGGGAAGCTAAGTTCCAGATATATTGGTCCATATGAAATCTTGAGGAGAAGTGGTAAAGTAGCATATCAGTTAGCTTTGCCTCCTGTGCTATCTAAAGTTTATGACGTATTCCACATTTCACTTATGAAGAAATACGTTCATGATCTATCACATATCCTGAGCACAGAAGTTCCTCAGATTGATAGAGATATATCTTGCACCGTAGAGCCGATGGAAATATTAGACAGAAAATTATAGCAATTATGGAACCGTTCCATCCCCCATGTGAAGGTTCATTGGCGCAGTTATGCAATTGAAGAAGCTTCTTGGGAAAGTGAAGATGCAATGCAGGAGAAGTGTTTGCATTTATTTGAAGACTCAGGTACGCCTTAATTTTTTGGACAAAATTATTATAAATTGGGGGGATTGTGAAACCCACACCTAGAATCCCTTACTAACCCAGATTCCTCTTGTGCCAGGTTTCAACTCATCGACTGATAGAGCACCTGATGTGGATCCGATGATGATATCCGAACCTTAGGTGAGTCTTCACTATGTAAATTTGGTAGTATAAGGTATCCTAGTAGAACTTGGGTGAAGGCGATATGCATCCTAGAGCATTCGGGCCAAAGAGATGGTTCATAGGGTGTGTTTTGGCCCAATTAGTGGAATGCACTGGTAGAACGTTCTCCTGATTGAGTTCAGCCGGTTAAACCCGAGTTACATGCTTTCTCTCTCCCTGATTCCCTATAATAAGGGTACTAAGCCCTCTTTTTCCTTTTTCCTTGGAACCAAAATATTAAGAGTGAGAGAGTGAGAAGAAGAAGAAGAAGAAGGAAAAGGCTTGAAACTCAAGGAACTCAAGCCTTAGCCTTTCCTTGGAGGTAAGAACCATGAGCTTCTTCCTTCCCCCTTGTGTTAATGGCTAGCAACCATGGTGGTTCAGCACCATTAATGGTGGCCACCATAATGACCTAGAGAAACCTATGTTTAGGTTTACCCAACTCCATTGAGGAAGTTATTAAACGTAAGGTTTCCTTCTTTCCTTCTCCCTTGGAGAACAAATGCAAGGATGCTTGGTTGCTCAAGCTCTATTAATGGAGATTTCATAATGACCTAGAAAACAGAGGGTTGGTTCACTAACTCCATTGGGGAAGTTATTGAAGCCATAAATGCCTCCCATTGTGCCTAATAATGGTGGACATAAGTTTTCCACCAACTAATATGGAAGTTTAGTAGTAGAGAACAAGTCTCCAAGGCTTGGAG
>JAMYWD010001361.1:0-10185 GCA_028583415.1 Protea cynaroides
TTTTTTTTTATTATTACTACTTTGGTCCGAGCCAACCACAGGGCGCGACCGAACCACGGGTGCGGTTCAAGGGTCAACCACCGGTATCCGGTCCAACTAAATGGGCAGACGGGTCAAAAATCTTGACTACCGGGTCAGAATACGGGTATGTGGTTCGGGTCTCGGGCCGAAAAACGGTTCTATTTTCGGGTCACTCTACCGGGTATACTGTCGGGTTTTCGTGTCACCCCACAGGATACACTGTCGGGTTTTCGGGTCACCCCACCGGATAGGGACCCGGGTTTTCGGGTCGGGGCCCGGGTCGCGCGACGGGCGGGCTTGGCTTGGGCCCCGGGTTGGGCTAGCCCCGGGCCGGGTCCGACCGGTCGGGGCGGCTTGGCCCCGTGGTCGGGTTGACTCGGCCCGAGCAACCCGCAACCCAGTTAGGGTTAGCGATTCGGCGCCGAGTCGACCCGGCGATGACTCGACGCCGACAGAAACTTTTTTTTTTTTTTTCTTCCCACCCGCGAGTGGATCTCACTCGTGGATTCCGACGGCGATTGCCGGCGCGTCCGGCGGCCGACGCCGACGATTTTTATATCGCCGGCTCCGTCTCTTCGAGACCTTTCCAACGGTATATAGCTTGACTTGTTTTGTCGGTCGAAAAAAATTTTTGTCGATGGAAAATTCTGACTTGATCAAGATTCGATCCAAAACTTGAGAAAAGTTTCTCTTTTAATTTGACCATTCTATTATCAGTCTTTATAATCGATCTCTATCGATTTTAGGTCTGTATGGTTGGCTCTGATACCAACTGTTAGAAAATTATACGTTTAGGGTTTCCAAGAAACTCATTCGTCATCCATACAGTAGCCCTAGAACACAATAGAGAAACCATAAACAATGAATATAAAGACATACCAGTCTGTGAAGAGATTAATTTCCATACGCTCCACGATGCTCCAAGCTTTGATCGGAATCCCTCGGCTACAGTTTTCCACAGCCTCTAGAGGATATCCTGACGTCTCTTGCTAATGGGTGCAGAGAACTGATTAACCGTGGCTGTGGGGACTCTAACCCTGTATTTATAGAATACAGATGTAACCCTAAAACCCTTCCCACAATAGAATTAGGGTTACCAAACCTATCTCATACCGTGTGACGAACCAAACCAAACCGGTTATACCGTGTCAATCAGATTCCCACTGAATTAACTAGTTTAGGTAATTAATTAAGCCCACATAAATCTAACAGTTTAGTAGGACACGGCTGGTAACACGAGTCTATAGTCCGATACCCTATTATATACACGTACTGACACATAGGAATGCGCACTAGGTAAAGGCCAGCTGTGTGATCACGGCTACCAAATCTAAGCGACCAGAGACAATTTGAGTCTACTTTCGAGATGGCTAGAAAGGGTTTTCACCATATGATCATATATAATTTGTAATATGTATTTACTATTACCACTGATGTTGAGGAACATTAATAGGAGCTTAATCCCAGGCCAGCCAGTCCCATTATACATTTGAAAATACTTTTTCTTACTAGTTCAAAATTTTGGGATGAAACTTGATGTACAGAAAGCCATGGAGCGCACTATATTCTCACAAATACTTCTTCACAGAGAGAGAGAGAGAGAGAGAGAGAGAGAGAGAGAGAGAGAGAGAGAGAGAGAGAGTTTTATTTGATTAGTTGCATGGGGAATTAAAAAGAAGAGAAATGAAAATTTTTAACACAAATACTTCTTGAGAGAGAGAGAGAGAGAGAGAGAGAGAGAGAGAGAGAGAGAGAGAGAGTTTTATTTGATTGGTTGCATGGGGAATTAAAAAGAAGAAAAATAAAAATTTTTAACTTAATAAATGAACTTTTATAATCATTAGAAAATGTGCTATCACATAACTATATAACTAACTCCAATCATTCTATATTTAGTTATTAGCTCATTTTACTTTGTATCCAAATCCCTTCCATTTGAAAAATAAAATAAATTTTACATCTAATAAGTATCATTACTAAGGCTCTCTTTGGTATAGTTTATATTTATGTTTATAAGTTATTTATAATAAATCATTTATGAGAATAATATATGAGTCATTAAAAATAACCATTTAGTACCACTAGACATGAAGAAGTAATAATAAATTATCACAATAATGATAAACACCTTCTAACCTATATGTAAATTTTAGATTATATTAATTTTATTTTAAATATAAATAAATACCATAAATTATACCAAACAATTACATTTGTCATATGTATTATATAATTAACTCTATAATACATACCAAAGAGAGGCCTAAATGTAATAAGAAATTAAGATAATTTATACAATCATATTGTATGTTATGTAATAATTATAAAGTTTCTTTTTAAATTTAAAAATTTGTTTTTTTTTTTTTTTTTAGTTTTCCCATCAACCAAACTGAGCCAACATTGATTGTGACCCGAGAGAAGTCTCTCTTCCATCCCCTTGAGCACAGAGCATTTGATGCCTTGAGAGAGGCAGTCCCCAATTTCCAACATGAGAATCCAATTCCTCTAGCTACTGTATGGTACTAGTGTCTGTGAAGAAGAATTGCAGACATTCTGAAATCAATCAACCCACAGAGCAGGAATCACCCATGTGATTTTTTATTCTTCGTACCATAAACAGAGAGACAAAGGGAAAGAAGCAGCATGTATCTTTCCTGAACTCACAGATTTCTTAGAGGTGGAATCAAATAATACCAAATGTTGCTGTACTTTGTGTATGTCAAATTGAAGAAAGAATCCAAAAGGAAATTGAAAGTTTCCATCTCCATGCATCCAATCACGTACATTACAAGCTTTTGTTGAAAGATGGAGGGATACAGTATTCTTGATTTGATTGAAATCAATATCAACAATCTTCTTCTACCTGAAACTTTCTCCTCTACCAACCAGTACAATGAACCATTGTACTCCAAACCCGGTTGGAGCGGAAGTCAGTATGTAATCCAGTCAAGCAATGAGCCAATACGATGGTTTGTATTAAGGATGTCAATGGGATGGTCTGGGCCGATTTTGGGTTGAGCCAAATCAGTGTCGAGCTTTATAGGGTCTGATGATCAACTGATCGAAACATGTCCATAAAGTGGTTCGTTCGATTTCGGGTTGTTATCTGACTTAGCTTATTGGTTTGGTATCGGACCAATTGGGGCTAAATGTTCGGTAAGAAACCCATTAAACCCATTCAGAAGGCTAAAGCAGTAAAATTAGGGTTTAATATTTGGTCTAAATCGATTTGGTCCAAGCCATTATCAGGTTCGGACTCATCGGTCCGATTTTTCAAACTAGTTTCAGGCTGGTCAGGCCAGCCTGGGACCAAGACCGGTAGGATATCTCATACCTCAACCCGAAACATGTCTGGTAACAATTCGGTCCGGGTTGGTTTTTGGTTAATTCGGGTCGGCTAAATCTACGCTACCAGTTCGGTCCCAAAATTGACACCCCTAGTTTGCATGATGGGCAATTGGATGGACATCTAGAATAGTAACAACTAGTAATATTAGTTTGGATAATCGTCTATTGCATTTCATCTGCACATACTTGTACTCTTCATATACGTATAACCTGTTGATTAAAATGGATAAGAATCAAGTTGAACAGCTCTATCCCATTACCTGTTGGTTGGTTGTTCGCTTGAAAATGGTTTTTGAAACTAAATTTGTGGTAAACTCATTTTCTTGCCAACTAAAGTAAGTTAGTTTGCTTTAGTTGGATTAATTACTTCAATTCAGAAGGGTTTTTTTTATTGATTAGCAAGTTCTCTCAATATGTAATCTAGTGGTTACGATTTAAAAACATGAAAACAGTCTCTTTATGTTGTAGTGGTAAGACTGTTTTCATTCTGTCCCTCCTCAAACTCTACAGTAGTAGAAGCCTCGTACACTGAGATGCCCTTAAGTTATCTCAATCCTATGTAATTAAGCCCCAGTAAACGTTTTCTAGTCTACTAACCAGCTAACAAACTCCATAGTCTATGATTTGGGGTCATCCATCCTCAAAAGCATATAAATCTTCACCCAACAAAATCTATGTTCTAGAGTCATCTACCTTCGATAGCACACAAATCCTTACCCCTTGTTATGAATTCCCAATCTTACCCCCTTTCCTGTCTTAGTGCCCAATGCCTATCACTGCCCTTGTTCTTTGTGAAATTATGATTTTGATTTCGATTCATCCAAATAAGATAATCCATAATTTTACTTTCTTTTATTTTTTTAGGGGGGAGGGGGGGGGACTTACCTATCTACCTGCCCAATGAGACTTTGGTTACAAATATTTAGAGGTGCAAGGAAGGAGAAGGGGAAGGGGAATTGGGGTGATTAAAGGCATAATATGAGACATGAGAGTCGACAAATTTATGACCTGCTTATACTCGATTGGTAAGACACCAACCAACTATACTAAGTTTCTGTTCACTTTCTATTTCATGTTCAAGGTGTCACAATAAAATTATGGGAGCACCCTCCACCAATGGTTCCGGGAGGGACGTGGCACCGTCCCGGATGGCGCCACGGGCCTCGGTGAATCCGAGACCCACGCCGAGCCAACACCCGGCCGACGGCCGAGCCGACAGGGGGCGGCCGGACGTGGTCTCGGATTCACCCGAGAACCACGGGCGGCATCCGAGATAAGTTGCCGCGCCCTCCCAAAACCCGGGAGGAGACGAGTGAATCCAAAATTATGTGGATGAGAAAATAAGAAAACCCCTCACTTTCTCAGCAGGCAGTTATCCTTTAATCATGCAATAAATGTTCTCATCAACCAGGTACAAAACAATACATATTAGGGAAACCAACTTGGAGAGCATTCAATTTTTCTGTAACACACTAAACCAGTCAATTCGGTCCAACCATTGGCTGTTCATGATATGTGAACCGAACAAAAAATAGCATAGAATTGTTCAACCCGGACATTTGAATTGTTGAGTCCAAGTGGGTCCAAGTTAGGTGGTACTAACAATCTTATTATTTAAAAATTTTGAGAGGGAAATAGATTCTTAACTTCTTAATTAGTGGGATATTAAATAACCCCCCTATTGAGTTAGCTTCTTTTTATATTATTAACTCCTTATTATTCTTTTCTTTTGTTGGAGTAAAAGAGAATTATATTGTGAAAATTTTTAAATTTTCTGAGAAAAATACTAGTACATTTTAAATAAGGGTGTAAATTGGTTCATAAACGGTTTATCGATTCAGTTTGGTCTGGTTCAAGTTTATTATTAGTAGAAACCATAATCGAATTGGTTAGTCGATTCATATTTTCTAAACCAAAATCAAACTGATTAACAACCGATTTGAATTAATCTATTCATAAAATGTTTCTTATACGGTTTTATGGGAAGGAAAGAATATTCAGGACAGCAACACTTCAAAAGCAAAACTCCAAACGTTAAATAGTAAACTAAAAATATCATATTAAATTATATATGGCATAAAAAATATCATGACTACTACAAAGTCATACATTTTAATCTCTTTCTCCAATCTGATATTTGATAATATATTATGGACTATAATATAATAATATTCTAATTGATACTAAACTAACAACTGAGGTAATTGGTTCAAAATATATTATATGAAGGCATAACTTATTTTTTGCATCCCAACCCTCTAATGAAATCATATATATTGCCATTTTTAACTGCAATTACTTGGTTTCCCTATCAGTTTTATCAGCTTATCGATGGTTTAATAGCTCTAAATCACAATCAAATAATTTAATTATATGTATAACCAAAACCAAACCAATTAACTTCGATTTAGTTCAATTTTTATTGACGAGTTTCAATTTGATTTGCCAATTTTAGTTTAGAATTGACACCCTTAATTGTAAAGTACAAATGCCCCAAATATAATGGATTGTAGATGGACTGTTGTAAAACTACACCCTTGTAGAGCTAGCACTCCTCTAGTAAAATTGATGGAAAGCTTTCAATTGCTTTTCCTATGGCCTTGTTTGTTTCGTTATAGTTTTTTTTTTTTGTGCAAATGATATTCCACATGATTGTTCTTTTTTCCATATAAAATTTTCCTACTTTATTAATAGAACATTTAGCATTTTACATTAAAATAAATATGAAAATCTTATTTTATAAGAAAATTTTCATTTTTCGCCTTTTTATACGAAAATTGTTGGGTACAAATAATACCAACGTAGTATTGCAGCTAGGGAGAGCCCAACATGTTGAACCATATAGGCCTAAGACTTATAGCGGTATGCTCAATTTGCTTGCTGATAACATGTCGAATACAAAGCAATTATTGCTTCTACAGCCGAACACGTAACATTTATTACGCTTACAACAACTCGAGTGACTTGCAGTTAGGGCACCCTCCTCTACTCCATTGTTGAACCCTATCGTGCTAACCATACTATCTAGCAAAGACCCGACATGTCCGCTTGCTCTCAAAACCTACGGAAGTGAAATTTGCACCGAGCACACTAGCGTGCTTGACATGCAACCACCAATGCCATGCTTAAGTCAAATCCACCTCAAATCACCCCTATAAAAGGAATTCTACACGAGTTGAAGGTTAGACATCATTATGGAAACCATTGTTGTGATTGGAATTTAAATACTCTATTGCCCTTCTTTCATCATCTCGGCTCACTTTCTCTTGAGTCAAGTTTTATTTGTTGCTTGCTATGAGAAAACTGACTTAGGCATCGGATGGTCCCAGGGTCCAAAGATTGACCTCCTTTGTTCACTTTGTCTGCTATCTTCTGCAAATTATCTCTTCCGGGAGGACTGTGTGTGGATTATAGCAGTAATAGATTGGTGCCTACCATGGGGCTGTAGAATGAATTCTTGCCTACTAGCTTCTTCAGCAAAAAATTTGGTACGTATTCTTACTAAACTACCTGCAAAACTTACAAGGACGAGACATGGAATGAGAAGCAACAACACTGAACTCCTTCCTAGGGAGGAAGTCCATGTCGATGAAGATGCAAAGAAGTCAAGATCATGTGGGTCAAAAGAGCGAGATGAGGCAGTTGAACCATAGGAGAAAGGAAAACTAGGTTCATCGAATACCACATGATGAGACACATAGACTCGATCTGTTTGTAAATCAAGACAACGATAGCCCTTATGAATTAAGTTATAACCCAAGAAACAACTTCTACTGGAATGATATTGAAGCTTCTTTTGTGTGAAAGGACGTAACCACTTGAAGCATAAGCATCCAAATGTACAAAGATGAGCATAAGTAGTAGCGGAGCCAGTCAACTTGCTATAGGGTGTGATGGAATTATTGTCAAGAATGGGCATGCGATTTATTAAATAAACAATTGTGGTTAATGCTTCCAACCAAAATTTGGTAGGCATATGGGCATGGGCAAGGAGAGCTAAACGGTCTCTATAATGTGGCGGTGTTTAAGTTCGACAACGCCATTTTGTTCAAACATGTGAGGGCAAGAGAACTGGTGGATTATACCACGGGTTGCAAGATAGGATTCAAAAACATTACCTGTGAAAACCACCATTAGAACGAAATGCTGTAATGGGGTGTCAGAGTAAGGTTTCAGCCTTGTTTTTGAAGGTGATAAAGACGTTATAAAAGTCTGATTTAAATCACATTGAAAATAACCAAGAGAATTTAGAATAATTGAAAACAAAAAGTACATAACATGTAAAAGATGAACAAGACGAGATGAGGGATGGATCCCAAACATCCCACTGCACTAACTCAAGAGGGTGAGAAGAGATCATAGTCGATTGAGGAAAATGTAATTTGTAACTTTTCCCAAGTTGACACAAGGAGCAAACCCCGGTCACATGTTTATTTTGAAAAGTTAAATTATTAAAAATAGAACATTGAATTGACAAAGAGGGATGACCAAGATGAGCGTGCCAATAATTGATAGAGATGGTGGAGCTAAACTGAGCTTGAGGTGAACTAATGAGAGGCCGAAAAGGGTAAATACCATTTTTAGCGAGCCCTTGATAGAGAATCTTCCCTGTGGTTTTGTCCTTCACACAACAATCAAAGGAGTTAAACGAAAAAATGCAATTGCTATCAATGATGAATTTATGAACAGAAAACAAGTTCGTAGTAGTAGATGGACAATATAATACGTTTTCTAATTTAAAAGAATGAGGTGAGGAGAGAAGAGTGGTAGAAGTAATACGGGTTTTGGGCAGATCTTGTCCGTTACCAACTTGGACAGTGTCGTTACCGTTGTGGGTTTTGGTAATATGAAGGTTGTCAAGATCAGAAGTGAGGTGATGGGTTGCACCTATGTTAGAGTACCAAGTGTTGTTCGATGTTACAGTTGAAGATACCATGGAGCAAGCTTCTCAGGAGGATGTCGTCCTTGGTAGATGTAATCCCTTCTGTGATAGCAGTCTATGGTGAGGTGACCTTGTTTGTTGTAGATCTGGCAGAGTGGTCGAGTATTGGAGCGGTCAGGGCCATGGTGAGCAGTTGGACTGTGGGGTGTGGGCAGTAGACCAGCATCTTCCTGAGTGCTGATATCAGCTTTGGTGAGAGAAACCGCGACCAATAAGAGGTCGTGATGGTCGAGTTAAAATGAAAGCACTGGATTGGTTGGGAAGAGATATTTCAATGATAGCAATCTCTTCGCATATTATGAGAGTATGAAGCTCCTCAAGAGAGAGATGGGAACCACGACCACGAATGCCTACTGATGAACAGAACTATCGGTATGAGGGAGGAAGGCCATCGAGTGTGATTAAAATGAGATCATGTTGAGAATCCTCAAACCCCAACAAGAAATAGTAAAAAAACATTTACTCATTGCAAACAGACCAACTAAGCGAACCCTAACATGCTAAGCACAACTAGCTAAAGATCTGCACAGACAAAACATACTTGCACAAAAAAGCAAAGAAGCCGAATTATGCGATGAAAATTGTAAAGTAAGAAAGTGTTACTACCTGGGGCTTATACAAGCTCTAAGACACCCTCAGACAACCTCGAACCTCCCTTCGCATACCGAGATAGTCAGGAACACGTGCTAAGACTCAAGAGTTCTGAGGCTCCATCGCAATAAATGTTGCCTCACCGCTTGGTTATCATCAAAACGAGAATTTCGAACAAAAACCGACGCTTCGTCAGCCAAATCGGCCCGTCCACGTCAACAAAACTAATGCACATTTCTCTAATTTAGGTCGGGCAGCCAAAGTTGCAACCTTAATTTAGGTCGGGCAGCCATCATTTTGCTTGTGATTTGTTAATTGTTCCTTGTAATTTTTCTTAGGGGAGTTGGTTTGTTGCATGGGCTTTTTTGTTATGCTAGATTCAGCAACTTGTGTTGCTATTGGTCTACAAAGATACTATGCTTGTGGCTGGTTTTTAGGCCATTTTGATGAACATGGAACCATCTGGCCCACTGATATAATGTTGGGCTTGGGTATCCTTTCAACCCACTTGATCAACCTGATGCCTTAAGAAACCAATTAGGTAGATTGTAGGGTTTGGATCCTTTCCTCACTGGAGGAACATTAGCCGTGATTCAGTTGCTAGAGTTCACTTGGTATGCATACCTATATATCGGTATATGCATCGGATGAACTCCAATCATTGGATCACGACTGGAGGGACTAGATAATAGGAGAAGATCATTTTCCTAGATTGTAATGCAATCTGCAAGTTAGGCTTCAATTGGAACTGACATGAACTGATATCAACCAAGTTAACATCGAATCGGCATCCCCCACCCAATTTGAGTCCATTCCCATTTGTCAACTGGTATCAGCCCAATATTCTGAATTTTCAGTAATGTGCCATTTTTCCTTACCAACAACCTTTGACGACGTCGATTCTCAAGGATCCATATCTATCTAGCTAAGATTTCTGCTATGATGGACCTGAAAGTCGTGAATGCTGTTGGTTCAGAGATAGGGTACGGTATTAAAAGTCATTGTGTTTCCAGGCAGTTTTTCTTTTGAGTAGTTGTTCACCGTTTGATCTCTCGCCAATACAACCTCCTATAGTTTTCATTACCGTGATATCCTAATGATTGAATTCCCCAACAAGTTGATACGATATGACTTATGATACCGGATCCAGACAAAATGGCAATATGCACCTTTGAATGACCGAAGTAATGAAAGAGTGGCAATTGGATGGGTTGGGTGACATTTGACCCATCTCAAGCTTCATCTCAAAGCTTCAATGGCCCAATGTCATGGGGAGTGAGACC
>JAMYWD010001362.1:0-25000 GCA_028583415.1 Protea cynaroides
CACCATTGGAGTGTAGGATCCAGTGGGTATGAATGGTGATGGATCCTATGACTCATTTCCCACAAATCCATGAAAACACAATAATGAAAGCTTCAAACCTAATTCTAAGAAAAAATGATTTCAATTTTGTTGGGAGACCCACAAATCAACCAATAAGAGAAGATAGTTTCCAAATTAATGTTTGGTTTCCCTCAATTGTCCTTCTCTTTATCAAAGAACCTTTACGAGCCTGTTTTCTACAAACCTGTGGGAGGAATAACAACTGAGGCTCAAATTTTATGGAATGATAAAATTTTGATTTTTTTATTAAAAAAACGGTGTTTTAGTGTACAAGAGTTCGGTTACTCAAAGGTCTGAGGAGGGACAGAATATATAGAATCTTACCGCTACAACATGGAGATGTTATTTTTGTTATTCGAACCTATCACTAATAGATTGCAATATAACAACCTTACCGACACTAAGACTTGCCCCTAATTTCAGTACTCATATTCTAAATTTAAGCATATAGGACCTTGTCAAAGGTGATAAAATAGAATTTTGAAAATCTAGAACTACAGTCTGTCATCAACTAGTTGAATGAAGTTCAAGAAGATCTGGCATTTGATTCCAAATCCAAATCAAAGATTACTGATCTATCTTTTGATTCCATGCAAGTTAAAGATTCCTGATCTATAAATATTTGGTTGATGTTCTACTTAGAACTAGTAATGGAAACATATATGGCATCAATCCCACTATTTATTCTCTTTGAGTCTCTTTTTGTAACTTTCAGTCAGTAGACACCCTACCACCTTTTAGTGATAAGTGCCAAGACATAGTTCCATGGCAAGGGTTACCATCAATCACTCCTACAAGTTTAGTACTAGGCATTTCATTTATGAGGGAAAAGTAGAGATGTTGGGCCATTGCTTAGACTTTTAATTTGTTTTAAGGGAAAAAAAAAAGGTTGCAGCCATGCTGCATGGGGTTTGCATTCACACACATGAAAGGTGAAGTGACCATCCCATCTCTCTTGAAATAAAAAATAAAAAAAAAATCTCATCTTATTGGATGCCCCGAAGGCCATGTAGTCTGACAGCGATCCTCCTCCCTTATTTTTATGATCGAAACCTAAGATTTTCCACTAAATGCTAATCATTCTAATGTCTATTTTCTCCTAATTTTCTTGTGGCCATGTGAATGAGAACTTTTTGGATGATTTAATGACAATGTAACATTATTGAATAATTTACATATGCATTTGTGATGAGTTAGTTGTACTGAACAAGCTGCACGAGAGGAGAGAATCTTTTGTTGTTGAACATAGTTTTCAATGTTCTTTTTCTATAGAAAATAGTTTTCAATAACATTATTTTCCATGAAACGTAATTTTCAATATGTTTTAAGCCTCAAGGCATTAGGTGAATTAGGGCCCTCTATGAGCTCACCAAGGGACAGACAGCAACTGGACAAATAATTTAAAACAAGCAATTATATTAATTTCTCATCAGGGCCTAGAAATTTAGTTATTAGACTCAAGTGCCATATTGTGACAGAATTTGCATTTGGGACTCTACCCAGATTTAGGCCATGTTTGGTTTTAATTCTATTTCTTAAATTTGGTTGAGAATTAAAATTATATTATATCTTACAGTTCTGTTTGTTTTGACATAAAATTTTATCGTAAAATTTTATATGTCAATTTATTTTTCAAAGTTTGTTTCCAATAGGTAAAAAGAAAGATGAAATTCCTTTCCATCATTCTTAGAAATCACTATATTTTATCTCTTCGAAACAGACATTGAAAAAAAAAATAACATATACAATATATATGCACAAGTTTACGTCAAAACAAACAGAACCTAAATGTAAGCCAATTAAGGGTGTCACTTGATTGCTTTTCGTTTGTGATTTGGTCCAAATCGATTTCGGACATGTGCCAACAAGACCAAAGCATGCGGTTAAAAAGTTCCGTTTCAATTTCAGTCTGATTTGGTTTTGGTTTTTAGTTGGATTTTCTTAATGTGCTCTTATCAGTCCATTATCAAGTTTTTATCAGTTTGATTTCTTATATATAATATGAAAAAATTTGGTTAAGGGGCTCTTATCGGTCTAGTATTAGGCTGGTACCAATTCGATTTCCTATAAATATATTTATTAAGAGATTGGCTCTATGGGCTCTTATCGGTCCATTACTGGGTTGTTATTGATTCGGTTTTGATTCGTCATATCGATTTGGATTACTCTTACCAGTTGGTCCAATCCGATTTCAATTTTTCATTGGTCTCTAAAAATATAATTCCAACCCAATAAAACTTCTCAGTTTGGGTTCAATTTTTATACCCTAATTGCAATTATAGGACTTCCCTAAAATTGATAGAATTGAGAATTAAAATTAGATTCCAATGTGCCCTTAATTAATTATTAAATATATAAAATATTCAATTTTTACCCTAATTGCAATTATAGGACTTCCCTAAAATTGATAGAATTGAGAATTAAAATTAGATTCCAATGTGCCCTTAATTAATTATTAAATATATAAAATATAATTTTGAATTTAATTAAATGCAATTGGTTAGAAAGGAACTTATACAAGTGGCCAATTTTGACCAACTCATTTGTTATTAGTGGGTGGGCGGCACACCTACAATCTTTCACTTTGATTTGTATTCTGTTTGATTTATTGTTCAAGTTCATTGTTCAAGTTCAGTTGATCAAGAATAATCAGACAAAAAGAAAACCTAAAGAAAAAAATTTCATCTACACCCCATCAAGGATTGCTAACATCATCTACACCTATAAGATTGCAAAAACATCACCTAGGTTCACTTAACTGACGGAAATCACTAAAATAGTTGAAATATAGTTTTACCCCTCATATTATAAATTAAAAAATTAAAAAATTATGTTGATTTACTAATTTGACCTTCAAATCAAACTTATATTTTCCCCCCTCTTTCCTTTTCAATCACCGTCATCACCACAGTCGATAGGATGAAACACGGTTCAACGTTACCAACGAATCCCATCTTTGTACAACTGAAATTCGATTTGGATCGAGCTTGCGAAAACTCCTCCGCCCTTTTCTGTATACCCGTTTCAAGGGTGCCTTTTGGTTCTAGTTCTTCATCGAGTGTATGCGATGGTGATGATACCTGGTGATACTTCTGGTATTCTCGTTGCAAGGGTGCCGTTTGTTTCTAGTTCTTCATTGACTGTGTCTGCGATGGCGAGGGATACTACAGTGACTCCCTCCTCTGTGCCAATGGAGTTGCTGGAAACTGGTATGACGAGGGATCCTAATGGATTGGGTCTAAAGAACCCGTGTAGTGCAAGTGCAGGTTATATAAGGAAAGATTCTCTTTCCTTATCCGAGATTAGCCAATCTTCAAACTGCCATAACTTCTTCATCCCGAGCTCCAAATCGGTCCGTTCAAATTGCAGCATTCATATTTTTTCGATGCCCTATCTATTGGGCGCCGTTGGGAGTCGTGAAAAGGTAGAGAAAAAATTGAAAAAGAGGGTTTTGAAGCTTATGGGAAGGGTTTTCTAGGGTTTTGTGCTCGGGAGTGATCAATCACCAACCGCCTCTTCTTTGTGCATCAATGGAGTGCTAAATCCCCGTGAGAGGTCGGTAGAGCTTTTATTTTCATATTCATGGTGATTATGGGTGTTGTGGAAGAGTGGAAGCCTGTCGATGAGGTGTGTCTCAGAAATTGATCTCTATCATCATTGAAGACTGTTAGAGAGTACCTAAGGGCAAAGTGTGAAGCTTAGGAGATATTGATGGTCATTCGAAAGGTTGTAAGGTTTTTCAATTCCCTATCTATTTGTTGCTTTCAAATATATTGTATGCTAGCGTAGGTGAAAATTATTGAATACCTAGCTAGTGGGGAAAATTGTAAGGCAAATAGGAGGGGGGGGGGGGGAGTTAAGCGTGGTGTGTTCGGTGGGTCGGACACTCGTTAAGCTGAATCTTGGCGTTGGTGCGCCCTCGCTTTATCCGGGAAAACCTAGGGTTATATCAAAAAAAAAAAGGAGGGAAAAAAAAAGGAAGGGGAGTGAAATTTTTTATTTTTTTTTATTTTGAAGGGAAAGGGGGGGGGGGGGGAGGGGGAGGGGGGGAAAAAATGTTCTCATTGGGGGGGGGGGGGACGCCCCTCCTCTGTGCCAATGGAGTTGCTGGAAACTGGTATGACGAGGGATCCTAATGGATTGGGTCTAAAGAACCCGACAACTCAGAATGATACCTGGCTATTGGGGGGCGGAGTTTCTTCATTACTGGTGAAGTTAATGAAGACTGTTCGACCTGATTCGTCTCTGATGCAAAGTTGGTGGGGGTGGTCTTCAGCAGGGAGGTGCTTCGATGGTGACTGATATGGGGAAAATCAGAGAATCAAAGTTTACAGGTTGTAGAAATAGATCAAGAACACAAGCAGTGATTGCGTAGAAGCATATTTAGAGGTAAAAAAACATAGGAGCGGAGCCCCTGTTTTCCTAATTCATTCAGTTCTTACCGGCTGTATCCCATATTTGGACTTTAATGATCTTATCGCCAATCTTGATATTCCGATAAGCAAATTTAACTCCGATAGTAGGCTTCAAATCGAGATGGATTTGATCTCGAGAAAACCTTGAAACGAGCTTCGATTTACCAACAACAGAGTCTCCTATCAGAATCACCTTAAAGAGATAATCACACTTGTCATCGAAGTATCTGCCATGACTGAATTTTATAAAGAAGAAGATGAGATCACATAGGTGTTGCAGAATAGCTAATTCAATGGTATATGCACAAGTATTCAATAGTTGAAAAGTGAAATCATAAATAGTTCGAATTAGCTCTCAAATTCTAAATTTTTTGTATTTTTTTTCTTTTTCTTGGGTTGGTTAAGCTCTCCAATTAGAGATTGAAGCATACAAAACCTCATTCTTGGGATTTGGACAACAATGAGGACTTCTAGAAGGGTTGATTTGCCGGCACCGCTTGGTCTGACAATGGCAAGAATCTCCCATGGTTTAGCTCTACAAGTGATGTTTTTGAGCACGTGACGGAATTCGGGTTCTGGTTCGAACTGTTCTTCTTGCTCTACAGTGGTGGTGGTGTTGGTGAAGATTTTAAATGGGTAGTTGAATCGTTTTGTTTTGTGTGTGTAGATCTTGTAGTTGATCCCCACCGCTTCTATCTCACAACCTTGTTTCTTCATTGGAAGCCCGGGCGACTGTTTACCAAAAACACAGGTCTCTGCAAAGTCGTAAGACCATGTATGGGGGGGGGGGGGGGGGGACACTACCGCCACTATACAAGCCAAGACCTATCGTCATCCTAATCAAAGTTATCTGAAACAGTCACTTTCTTCTCTTGCATGTGTAGCATTTAAGAAAGACGAATCGAACGGGCAGTCGGGGGGGGGGGGGGGGGGGGGGGAAGAGACTTGCACAGTCACCAGCAAAGAAGAAGAGGTTAGAGATTCTGGGGGTAGGGTAAAAATTGAAAAAAAAAATCATCTTTTAACTCTGTTCAAAGGGTAGTATTGTCCATCAATGGTTCCATTTCAATTGAAATCAGCAACTAACAGGAATATGTGGACGGAGTGGGCTCATTTTATTAACGGTGTAAAGATTTTAGGTGGTAGATGATGTTTGTAAAAACTTGTGGGGGTAGATAATGTTAGCAATGGTGTAGATGAAATTTTTTCAAACCTAAAATATATAACCTCTCTCTCTCTCTCTCTCTCTCTCTCTCTCTCTCTCTCAATTGTTCGTTTTGTTGCAATGTGGAAAGGGTACAAAAAAAGTGATGGTTGATGGTGAAGTGGGTCAGGGCCAAAAAGATTGAAGATTTATGATTGAGGAGCCAAAGATGGATTGTGGATTGGGCTTAAGAGATCTATCTTTTTACTGGAGTAAAGGTAATGCTAATCACTCTATACATTGGATTTCTTGGAATAGGATGTGTTTACCCAAGAAGGATGGTGGATTGGGGTTAAGAGATTCGGCTTTGCAAAACCAAGCTCTTTTAGCAAAATTAGCCTGGAGAGTTCTAACTAATCCTGATGCTCATTGGGTGAAACTTCTTAAGGTTATTTATTTTCCTAATTATGACTTTATGCATGCTAAGATTGGTTGTAATCCATCTTGGGCTTGGAGAGGAATTATATTGGGTCGAGAGGTGCTTAAAAAAGGATTAATTTGGCTTGTTGGTACTGGAGAGAGCATTGAAATTTGGGAGACTGTTGGATTCCTGCTCTTAAGGATCATAAAATTTGTATTCCCAAACCTGCTCATGTGCATTATACTTTGGTTTCTGATCTTATTGATAATAACTCTTGTACTTGGAAGATTGATCTGCTTTACTCTTTGTTTCAGCCTATTGAAGTGGAAGTCATTCGGAAAATTTCTATTCCATAATTTCCAATTGAAGATAGATTGATTTGGATGAATGCACCGAATGGTAAGGTCACTGTTAAGAATGATTATATCCTACTTCTTAAGTTATATCAGGATAGTCTTAAGGATCATCCTTCTACATTGTCTTGTTCTGATTGGAGAAGTATTCCAAAGTATGTCTGGTCTATTATTTGGAATTGTAAATCTCTGCCCAAGATAAAGGAGTTCTTATGGTTATGTTGTGCAGGCGGACTGGCTGTGTCTGAAGCTCTTGTTCAAAGAAAGGTTGATCTGGATCTGCTTTGTCGAAGATGTAGCTCAGCTGCTGAAACAATGGAGCATCTTTTGTTATTCTGTCTTTTTTCCAAAGCAGTTTGGCTGGGTTCTTCATTCTCACTTCGTGTTCCTATATTGGAGTCGGTTAAGTTTCATGAATGGTTGGTTTCTATTGTTGATAGTAGGGTTTTGTCAAAGAAGGAGCGAATTAGATTAACATCATATATCTCCTTCATCTGTTGGTATATTTGAAAAAGTAGGAATGAACTATATTTTGAAGGATTAATTTCAGCTACCCCCCATTATAGTTTCAAAACATCACCTACCACTTACACTTTTCAAAAAACATCAACTATAGCCAAGTAACTGACAGAGGAAACGAAAATCACCATTAGACATTTTTACCCTTCTCTTTCCTTTCCTCTCTCCCTCCCTCATCTTCTCCTACCCAAATGGAGAAAAACTAGACAAGATCGAAAAACTTCTGAAAGGATTTTTTTTTCTGGATAAACTCTGTGATCCTACTGATTACTCAATCTACAAAAACGAATGGCACCGGAAGCAAAGAGGGGTGTGACGAGTGGCCAACAAACTTCTGTTTCTCAGACCCTAGAACCGAAATATGCCACTGAAGCAGAATGAGGTTAGGTGTGTTCCGATGTGGGTCTCCCTCCCAAGTGAACATCTACATTTCTGGAGTTTTCCAGCCTTGAGCATGATCTGTTCAGTCATCGAAAGGCCCCTATGTACTGATAAGACCACTTGTTCCAAGGTTCGTCTTGCATATGATCGGGTATGCATAGAGTTTTCCGCAAAAGAAGAGTTGAAGGATCAACTTAAGATTGAAGATGACAGAGGTAATGTCTTCATCCAATGTGTGAAATAAGACTGGAAACCAGATCGTCGCTCTGTTTGCAATATTTTTGGCCACAAAACCATGACCTGTCCTGCTATGAGTTCACATTCTGGACCATTCCTCCCTGCTATGCAACAATGGAGGAAAGTTTCTGGGAATGCCCATGCTACCAAAGCATCTCTATAAAGGGGGGAAGGATACCCCGTCAGCTAGAGTTGTTGAGATGCCGACCAAGTCGCCGGTGGAAGCTGCTGAGGACTGTGTTCAGGGAGCGCCGCCAATTGTGGTGGCTCCAAGGCTGAAGGGGCTAGGATTGAGAATCAATGGCTCTATACTGCGCAGGAGCCAAGGGCTAATTGTGGTATATCTAGAGAAGAAGAAGAAACATGATTTAGATTTGGGGTTTTACCCTCCTTAAGTGAAGGACGGTAAAACCGTCTTTTAATATTTCCTTAAGGGAATTATTGTCCATTTCAAAATCAATTTTGGGTGACATCAGCAACTAACGGAATTCGTTTAACGGAGTGGACCTATTTGATTAACGATGGTAAATGTTTGGGTGGTAGTTGATTTTTTTGAAAGGTGTGGGTGGAAGGTGATGTTTCGAAACTATTTTTTGAGGTAGCTGAAATTTATTCATATTTTGAACTAGTTGAATCATCTCCTGTTTCAGTTATTAGAAGTGTAGAAAGGGTATGTGTCAGTACCCAGTTTTGCCTTAAAAGATTCCCCTCTCTTGTTACGTCATCATGCGTGATGGGAGAGGGGCAATTTTGTCATTTTAGTTTTAATAATAATAAAAATTTCAGAAAATAAATCAATAAATAAAAAATAATAAAAAAAGAAAAAGAAAAAAAAGAGAAAGTGGTTCTATATATATATATATATATATACATGGTAGGAGAGGGAGACATATGGTGAGAGAGAGAGCGGGAGAGAGAGATATACGGTGAGAGAGAGAGAGAGAGAGAGAGAGAAAGAGAGAGAGAGAGATACGGTGAGAGAGAGAGAGAGAATTTGTTGGAGAGAAAGTGGGGGAGGCTGCAGCCATCACCTACTTTCTCTCCACCTCTTTCCTAAAATTTCTCCACCATAACTCTCTCTCCCATGCTCATTCAATAACCCAACCAACCCATCTCCTTGAGCCATTCATCAATCGACATCTCACAGGATTCACATCGTCTCCTCCCAGTGGTTCTGGGAGGACGGTGGCAACCTTCTTTGGATGGTTGCCACGTGGCTCTCGGTGAATCCGAGACCCACGTCCGAGCCGACACCCCCCTGTCGGCTTGGCTTGTCGGCTGGGTGTCGGCTCGGACATGGGTCTCGGATTCACCGAGAGCCAGAAACCATCCGAGGAAGGTTGCCACCATCCTCCCAAAACCACTGGGAGGAGACGATGTAAATCCCATCTCACATACCATCTCCTATCACCCTAGCCCAGTTGATAGACAACTCACCATCTTGAACCACCTACCACCAAAATGCAATCCCCCCATGTGACCTAGCCGTAGCCACCCACACCATGAGCCACTCAATCCACCAACTCCAGACCGGGCTGAACAACTACTATACCTACCTAATACCTGGCCAAGAGAGAGAGGTTAAGGGGTGGAACATAAAAAGGGAGGAGGCCGAAAAAAAATCAGGGGGAAGAGAGAGGAGAAGAGTGGCTGAGATTTTTGTAGGTTTCTTCTCGGATTGAGATGCAAGAGAGAGAGAGAGGAGTGAGGAATGGCTGCGGCAAGGAGATGGAGAAGAAAGAGGAATAGAAGAAGGAAGATGTAGGCCAGAGAGAGTCAAGTGAGAGAACATAAAATGAGAAGGAAGATGAGAGTGATGGACTGAGTGTTGTCGGCTGATGGTTAGGGATTGAGAGCAGAGGAGAATGCGGCAATGAAAGAGGAGACCGTGGGGTGATAAGGAGAGAAAATCAGGGGATAGTGAGAGATCCTAAAATGGGGAAAATTGAGAAAAAAGAAAGGGGGTTTGGCTTCTCAGAGAGAAAATTGGAAATGAAGAGTGAGGAAAGGGGAAAGACTGAGAAAGAGAGGGAAAGAGAGATGTCGGCCAGGAGCTGGGTTTAGGTTAGTTCGGTTGGAACCAAGGGAGAAAAAGAGTGAGCGAAAAAGAGAAATCAGGGCCATGAGCTGAAAAATGGAAATAAATAGAAATCAAAGAGAGATAAGAGGGGAGAGAATACGACTGTAAAGGGAGAAAAGAGGTGAGAAGTTAGGAAGAGAAGAAAGAGTTCGGTGGTTGCGGTGAGTAGAGAAAGAAAAGGAAAGAGGGAGTTGTGACTGAAGAAGGAAAGAAGGAAGATCAAAGAGCTCTCCAGTCAATCTAATTTTCTGAAGTTAGGTATGTGAGGGCTTAATGCTAGATTTATACCATTTGAAGCTTGAAGCTCATCTCCCATTTTACTGTCGATGTTGTGATCGTCGTTTTTGTTCTTCTGCTTCATCGTTTTCTTCTTCTTATTATGGTTGTTTACTTCCTTGCTATTATTTTTCTTTGGAGTATTGCGATATGATTTTCTTCAACCCACATTGTCCAAACAACTACTCTTGATTGCATTCAACATGCGGATGAATGCTGTCCACCAGTGGACATATTCCGGCAACCACCAACTCATGAATTGATAGCCAAAGATTTGCATGTGCTCAAGTGGTGATTCTGCCATACATTTTATGATCGACTCTTGAGACATCAGCTTCAAAATGGCTGAAATGTCTTCGTCAACTCTAAAAGGTCTATTGTTTGGGATCCTTTTATTTTCCTTAGGGGTGAAAATCGAGAAAGTATTTTCTGGACTAAGGAGTAAATGGGGTCCAAATTGGTCGGTTAAGTCCAAGAATTGGAGGAATAATTGGATAATGATTAAAAAATGGGTAATGATTGAAAATGGACTATAGACCTGAAAGTATGTTGAATTTTAACTATTTTTCTCAACTCATTTGATATATTTGTCTTGAATCAGTTTTGACCACTACATGGATTTTTTTTTTTTTTTTTTTTTTTGTGTGGTGTGGGTTCCCTCTTGGTTAGTGGAATTTTATTAACTTGAGATTGCCTTGTAAACATGTTTAGACTTTAATTTTGGTGACTTGGTCGTATCACATGCTTAGACCAATTTGTTGGAATACTTAAGATCATCCATGTTTGTATATTGTGTTGATACATTTGCCTTGGTTTTGGTCCAATTTTAATGGATTGATTTTTCCCATGGTGGGATTGATTTAATGGTGATTGCTTGGTTCAACCCATTTTTGTGTGGATTGTAAAAGTCTTACACTTGCTATCCATGTCTATGGATTTTAGGGTCTTTTATTGATTGTTGTCCATGCCCATGTAAGATGTAACATATTCGCTTGTTGTCCGCATTACCATTCATTATCCATGCTTTGAGTTGGGTTAACACCCGTGCTTGCCGTGCTTCGTATATGTGGACTGCGAATCCAATACAATGCTTGATGTTCGTCATTTATGTGGGTGCTTCAATCTCATGCTTACTCATGTTGCTTCATGCGGGTTTGATCCCAATTTTATAAGCTTGGTTTAAATTGATTCTTATGCTTGATTTGAATGTGTGAATCTCCTTTACGCAATATGATTGGCTAGGGGACTCCAAAGAGTCCAACCCATCGTGGGCCGATTTAAAATGAGTCCACCCAACCCTAGGATTGGATCCAAGAGTATAGAAAATCATTGTATCAAGAATGTATTAATGAAAAAATACGATTGGGTAGATGTATGCATAGGATAGGAGACCCGACGGACGGTCCACCTGGGTATCCCGAATGTGGGATAATGAGTGAGATATTAGTGAACCCCGTGTGTGGGGAGCTGAGGTGTTTGGCCTCTCCTGAGTGTTGCCACGCGTATCCATGGCTCGTTGCCATGGGAACTACGCTTGACCTGATTCTCGAGAGATAGAGGTCTCGACAGATACATAGGTTGTGGGGGAGTTTGGTCGCTCCATGCTCAGTCAAATTGAGGTAAGTTTTATGTATTATGGGATTACCTCAGCGAAGGGATTTTTCTATCGAAGGGAATACCTCTACACCGAGATGTGTTCCACAATTGTGAGAGCATCTCATCCTTCGGATGTGTTCCAATATTTTAGGAGCATCATTTTCACACATACACACACTCAAATTGAGGTAAGTTCCATGTGTTATGGGATTACCTCACCCAGGGGACTTCCTTGTGATAGGGAGTACCTCAACACTGAGATGGGTCTCACTGTTGTGGGGACATCTCTTACCATCAGATGTGTACCATGATTATGAGAGCATCCATCGCTTGGGATACGTTTCAATATTTTGGGAGAGTCCCTCTTCTTGCATACACCTGGTACGTACACACCCGTCCGAACTACATTTGGCATCATTCCCGCCGCACAGGGATACGTAGGCGGTCTGGGATTTTTCAAGACCTCAGTCATATGTTGTATATCATTTTTTTTCTTTCTTTAGATGTATGATTAGGTCGTTCATTAAATTCTTTAATTCATTTTTTGATTATTATCTTGTTTAATTTGTTTAATTTCTATTTATGTCATGCGTAGTTAGTAGGGATGCAACAGGGCCGGGTTTTTCAAAATCCTAACCCTAACCCTGGCTATTTAAACTTAACCCTAACCCAGCCCAATTCTGTCAGGGTCAGAAAATATACAACCTTAACCCTGACCCTGGTAGGGTTGGGCCTAACCCTAACCTATCCTGATTGACCCTGACAGGGCCGGGTTGGGCTGGCGTAACCCTGATTTAGGGTTGGAATGACCTTGATTGGCCCATAAACATACAACAAATTATCAAAAAACATATATATAACAATTATAACTTAAAGATATAACAAACACAAATATATATATATATATATATATATATATAGAGAGAGAGAGAGAGAGAGAGAGAGAGAGAGAGAGAGAGAGAGAGAGAGAGAGAGAGAGAGAGGGTTGGGTTGGGGTTGGGCTCAACCCTAACCCAATCCAACCCTGCCAAGGTTGATCAAAATTTGAATCCTAACCCAACCCTATCAGGGTTTGGGTCGGGTTCAACCCTGCCAGGGTTCAGGGCGGGTTTGGACGGGTTCAGGTTGTCAGGGTAAAACTTGGACCTCTAGTAGTTAGTAAAGAATTAGAGATCAAATTAACATTTTTCCTTGTATCTTATAGTTTAATTAGATAGCCCCAAACGTTCATAAATTGTAGGAAAGAATAGGATTAGGGAGACCGGTTCAATCGGACGAGTTGGATGCCTAATACCTTCCCAACTCTTAATTTGGCGCTTATCCGTCTTTGGTGAGACAAGTTAGCCATTCTATTTGCCCGAGTCATTAGAGTTCCTCCATTAAGGGACATCATTCCAAGTCCTAGACCTTATCTAGGTGACGACTCCAGTTTCTTATCCTCTACTGGCATGAGTGGATGAGATCTTAAGGCAAAAGTCTTCCGATCTCTTTTTGTGTAATTGAGTGTAGAAAATTAGAATATCTTAATTAAAATATAAAATTTGAGGATAATTTTCATTAAAAAAAAAAATCCTTGGTCCTCACAGTATGGTAGCAATTCTAGACTTCAATGGATGTTTCTCTTTCAAACTCTACTCAGGTGGTTTTGGATTCAGACCTTTTGGTTGAAGCTACCGTTTGGCAACCACCTCCTGAAAATTACATCAAAATTAATGCTGATGCGGCTACTGGTTCAGCTCAAATAGGTGGCTTGGGGGTTCATTTTGAGGAACTCATATGGCAATCCTATCCTTGCGATTTCTAAGCAGTGTTTGTTTCCCACGGTCCAAACCGGTGAAGCATATGCACTTACCGATGCTTTACATATGGCTATTCAATTAGGTTACAAGCAAATTCAAGTTGAATCAAATTGCAAGCCTATTGTCGATGTGCTAAATGGATGCACAAATGTTGAAGATATTCAGGCTGCATATGTTATTCATGACATTGTATCTTTAGTTAAGCCTGATCTTTTAGTTTCTTTTTCTTTTGTTCCAAGGGAGACAAATTGTGTACTCTATACCTTTACTAGGGGGGCCTAACCAATACAGGGGAGATTAGTTGACCTCTATCTACTTCATGGTTATATGAACCTCCAGCTGTCCCTGTTGTTTTTCTCAATAGACTTTGCTTTTGCCTCAAAGTTTGTAAAAAGATTTCATTTAGTATGGCCCCTCAAATCCTGATGGGCTTGGTCCAATCTGATGGAGCATTCCATCTTTATTGGGGACGGTGGAGATGGGGCCCACTGTCTTTCAGTACCATTTTTCCACAAACATGCCTCTGGGCCCTTGGGTCTATCCTTTTCCTCTCTCAACGTTTAATTGTGAGATTGATGATTAGATGCTGTGGTTCATCCCATCAACTTAAAATGAGATCTACTTCTCTGCAACTCCCTTCAAATGAATCTCATGGATCATCAATTAACCCCTTCCGATTACTTCTGATCTGGTGGGTCTCTTGATCGGACGGCATAGAACACAACTTCATTAATGACCTCTCTTTTTTAATATCTGTAAGTATCAAGCAACTCATTGTGGTGGTGGTAGTAACTAGAGAGAAAGGTACTTGTTTAAATTTTGGGTGGTCCAAAGTCTATACACCAGGTTGGAAAATGTTTATTGTGGGCCCACTTATAATCTCACTCAAAATCATCTATATTTTAATTTTAATTTTAATTTTTCTATATATAAAAATTGTGTCATTATTGAGTAAGGTGGTCATCATCTCTTTATGTATTTGTAATTTCTGATGGGACCAAATAACTCTGGGCCACCAACAGGTTAAGCAAATGCGTGCAATTCTAGCCCAGTTAAAAGCTAGAGTTTCACACATTCAAAAACTATTTTGATTGTACCTTTTGGTGCTGTTTGTTACATTGGAAGATGGTTGAAATTACTAATGGCCGGTTTTTCTATGGGAGCTTGGCCCAAGGTGAAGGACCTAGATCTTTTCTTGTTGTCCAGTTGCATGCCGAACATCCCAACTTGTCTGATGGACGTTAGCTCGGTTGGGCTAGAAGTAAGGTGTCAAAATTGGGGTCGGACCAAACCATTCCGATTTAGCCCAAGACGAAAATGTTATTGGTCATATTTTGGGTTGTCTTTGTCATACTCTATCTGTCCCGGTCAGGTCAGGCTAACTTGATAAGAACCCGAAAAATAGGTGTACTAGCCCGCACCTGATAATGGCCCGAACAAGCCTGATTTAGAACAAATAATAAAACTGGGCCCGGACCAAATCGGACGGAACCAAATCAATTCCAGACTAACCAGCCTGATAAGCAAGCGTGATAGGAAACCAAAGCCCGAATTTGTTTTCATTCACAGTACAACCCATCTAGCCTGAACCTATTATCGAACATGTTTCAAGCTAATTCTATAAACCCTAACACAAGCTTGGCCTACATCGAAACCAGACCAAATCAACCTGTTGACATCCTTAACAACAGGAGACGATCCGTTTACCAAGTGAAGGCCGCCTGTTTGGGAAGTGGGATAGTCAAATCTAACTAAATTTTGAAGAAGTTATTAGATCATGATTTTAGTAATTTTAAATATGATGTTCTTCAATTTCATTCTCAATTTGATTTTATTTTAATATTATTATATAATGATATCAGATATGTATCAGTTTTCTATTCAATACCCTACCTCTATCTGGATTTAGAATCTTGTAGAGTTCCGTAAGATACGGGCATCTTAGGGTGTGACTACTATTGGAGAGCACACAACTCACAGGGGTACTCGGGAAAGAGTCACCCGGATTCTGATCTATTTTTTAGATTAGAATATTCTTTTGGGCAAATTGGGTGACAGGGAAGAGAAACGATGGGCTTGGGATTTGATTAAACACTCTCATATAAAATGCAGGCCTGGGAAATCGTGTAAGTGAGTGAACTGTGTCATCATCAGAGCTGCTTCTGCCTTTTCAAAAGCAAAGGAAAAACATATGTACACTTTTGACTTTTGAGACACACTCCATGACCCATTTTTGTTGCTTTCATCTCTTGTTGTTTGACCTCTTCTCTAAAATCAAACCAAAGCAAGAATCACGTGGAGAAATTCTTGACTTTAAAAATATAAGAAGCATTTATTCCCCCCAAAGTGTTTATATATCAGAAGAATGTTTACCGAGGCCTCACTAAATGAGACAGAACACTTTTAACCATTATGATGATCCATGGAATATCTTGACAAGTAACATTATCAAATGATTCGGGTAATTAAATCATTTCCTATTGATATGTCGTCTGTCAAGGACAGGATTTTAATTGGTTTACCTCTCTATATATTGATAGACGGATAAACTGATCCCCAACCTCTTGGATCAACTGCAAAACCCTCTTGTCGAAGGAGGGGGCTTTGAACCTACGCTGGCAAAAGATATATGTACACTTGTAATGATGGTTCATTGGCATTGATTTTTTTCTTTTTCTTTTGGGTAAAAGACAGTTATCTCCCCTGTAACTTACCTTATTGACCGTTGACCCCCAAAGATTTCAAAAAAGACAAATGACCTCAATTTTTAACGATGTTAAAGTTATATTTTTTATGAACAACTCTATCCCTGAACATTTTATCCCAACTAAAATTAAAAAATATAAAAAAAAAAATAGAAACTGATGAACAGGAACCACGCGATACCAAACTATGAACATGAACCAGATTTGAAACAAATGGGCATTTAAAAAAAAAAAAAAAACTTCCTTCCATTTTCGTGATAGCATCGTATCTGCATCTCGTCTGCTACATCCGGAGGTGCTGTAGATCTGCAACTCCAAAGTTCAAAGGCAACTCCAAGTGCCTGCAACTCATCGTCTTTCCAGTGGCTGGTCTGCATCTCTCTTCTCTCTGATTTAGATGGTTTTTCTGATTGCATATGGAGATTTGGGGTTCTCTCTTTTGCAATCAAATCGTAAGGAGGGGAAACCTCCGTCTGCAACCAGATTGCAAAAAACTAGGGTTTGCAACTAAATTCGAATCAAAAGCGATGAAGAAGGCTGAATCCCCATTTCTTGTAAGCCATAAAAATTTTATCCCACACTAACAATTGGAAAATTTGTTTCAGAACTTGAGGAGGAAGCAATCCTCTCCTGTAACTATCTCCGCCTGGCCCTCGCTCTTTGATTTCTGGAAATCCCAAATCAGTTGCTTGGAAATGCTTCAATTCTTTGTCGCAGTCAAGAAATTCTCTAGTAATCCGTCGATGGTGAAACTTTAGGAAGTCCTACCTGATCAATAGATCTCTGCTGGTGACCACCATCATTCAAAGAAGTCTTAGAGTATATCGTATTCACCGAAGGATCATTTGAAACCCTAACTCCATCGACGAAAAAGAAGCAGGAACCATCTTCTCAATCTGCTCATCCTACTATTGGATCTCTGATTTTTTTTTTTAAGTCAATCACCCTTGTAAAGGGTTAATTTGGTCATTAAGAAAATATTGGACTCCCACTGTTAGCATCTAACGGAATATTCCTAATGGCGTAGATCTATTTGTATTTTAATAGTGTTTTTAGGGGAGGTAACTGTCTTTTTTGAAACCTTTGGGGGTCAACGGTCAATAAGGTAAGTTGCAGGGGTGGTAACTGTCTTTTACCCTTTTCTTTTTGGAGAAAAAAAATATGGAAATGATCATTTTGTTAGAAGAAAGGAAAATTTTTCTGAATGATTGATAGAATATAAAAGGAAAGGAAAATTAATAGAGAATCAGTTTTCAGGATGATAAATCCCAAGGAAAGAAGTTTATAAAAAAAAAAAAAAAAAAAGTCCCACAAATCTTTTTTATTTTTTGGATAAATAAAAAGGCCCACAAATTGATAAAATTGAAAGAAAGAGAGAATGAAAGTGAAGATGGAAAACCAAAGAAGAAAAAAAGGAAAAGGAGAGAGAAGAAGACTGAGGCCAGAGAATTTTGATTTTTTTTGGTATGATAGGAGACCAAATGAAGAAAGAAAAGACCACAAGCATAGACGGAGAAAAATTGTTTCCTTGGAGACTCATCCATTCAAACATTCATTTTATACAATTAAAATATTAAATTGTCCTCACAATTAAAACACCAAATTACAAAAATCACAAGAACAATCATTGAGCAAATTATTTTTGTTTTTATTCCTTTACCAAACTAGAACCCCTTTAGAAACTGAAAAATTGTGAAGATAAGTAATATTTCAGTAAAATATTAGGATTGCCCCGTTATTATCAACAAATCTAAGAGTAAAAGGTTTGACACGTTAAATCTAACTAGCTCAATAGAAAGGAAAGTAAAGACTGGTTCGAAAAGATTCATCTTCTCTTTGGTCGGAGGTGGGCTTGTTGGGAGTTTAGTAGGACACGGCTGGTAACATGAGTCTAAAGTTCGATACCCTATTTGACACGTACTGACACATAGGAATGCGCACTAGGTAAAGGCCAGCTGTGTGATCACAGCTAGCAAAACTGAGCGACTGGAGACAATTTGAGTCTACTTTCGAAATGGCTAGAGAGGGTTTTCACCATATGATCATATATAATTTGTAATATGTATTTACTATTACCACGGATGTTGAGGAACATTAGGAGCTTAATCCCACACCAGCCAGTCCCATTATACACTTGAAAATACTTTTTCTTACTAGTTCAAAATTTTGGATGAAACTTGATGTACAAAAAGCCATGGAGTGCACTATATTCTCACAAATACTTCTGAGAGAGAGAGAGAGAGAGAGAGAGAGAGAGAGAGAGAGAGAGAGAGATGATCCTACACTTCTCCTAACAGAAAAGGTAGTCGGTAGAAAATTATTGGTAAAGAACTGATTTAAGGAAAGATTATTTGATTGGTTGCATGGGGAATTAAAAAGAAGAGAAATGAAAATTTTTAACTTAATAAGGAAACTTTTATAGTCATTAGAAAATGTGCTATCACATAACTATATAACTAACTTCAAATCATTTCATATTTAGTTATTAGCTCATTTTACTTTGTATCCAAATCCCTTCCATTTGAAAAATAAAATAAATTTTACATCTAATAAGTATCATTACTAAGGCTCTATTTGGTATAGTTTATATTTATGTTTATAAGTTATTTATAATAAATCATTTATGAGAATAATATATGAGTCATTAAAAATAACCATTTAGTACCACTAGACATAAAGAAGTAATAATAAATTATCACAATAATGATAAACACCTTCTAACCTATTTGTAAATTTTAGATTATATTAATTTTATTTTAAATATAAATAAATACCATAAATTATATCAAACAATTACTTTTGCCATATGTATTATATAATTAATTCTATAATACATACCAAAGAGAGGCCTAAATATAATAAGAAATTAAGATAATTTATACAATCATATTGTATGTTATGTAATAATTATAAAGTTTCCTTTTAAATTTAAAATTTGTTTTTTTTTTTTTTTTAATTTTCCCATCAACCAAACTGAGCCAACATTGATTGTGACCCGAGAGAAGTCTCTCTTCCATCCCCTTGAGCACAGAGCATTTGATGCCTTGAGAGAGGCAGTCCCCAATTTCCAACATGAGAATCCAATTCCTCTAGCTACTGTATGGTACTAGTGTCTGTGAAGAAGAATTGCAGACATTCTGAAATCAATCAACCTACAGAGCAGGAATCACCCATGTGATTTTTTATTCTTCGTACCATAAACAGAGAGACAAAAGGAAAGAAGCAGCATGTATCTTTCCTGAACACACAGATTTCTTAGAGGTGGAATCAAATAATACCAAATGTTGCTGTACTTTGTGTATGTCAAATTGAAGAAAGAATCCAAAAGGGAATTGAAAGTTTCCATCTCCATGCATCCAATCACGTACATTACAAGCTTTTGTTGAAAGATGGAGGGATACAGCATTCTGGATTTGATTGAAATCAATATCAACAATCTTCTTCTACCTGAGACTTTCTCCTCTACCAACCAGTACAATGAACCATTGTACTCCAAACCCGGTTGGAGAGGAAGTCAGTATGTAATCCAGTCAAGCAATGAGCCAATACAATGGTTTGCATTAAGGATGTCAACGGGATGGTCTGGGTCGATTTTGGTTTGAGCCAAATCAGTGTCGAGCTTTATAGGGTTTGATGATCAACAGATCGAAACATGTCCATTAAGAGGTTCGTCCAATTTCGGATTGTTATCTGGCTAAGCTTATTGGTTTGGTGTCGGACCAGTTGGGGCTAAAAGTTCGGTAAGAAACCCATTAAGCTCATCCAGAAGGCTAAAGCAGTAAAGTTAGGGTTTAATATTTGGTCTAAATCGGTCTGGTCTAAACCATTATCAGGTTCGGATTCATCGGTTCGATTTTTCAAACTAGTTTCGGGCTGGTCATGCCAGACTGGGACCAAGACCGGTAAGATATCTCATACCTCAACCCGAAACATGTCTGGTAACAATTCGGTCCAGGTTGGTTTCTGGTTAATTCAGGCCGGCTTAGTCTAGGCTACCAGTTCGATCCCAAAATTGACACCCCTAGTTTGCATGATGGGCAATTGGATGGACATCTAGAATAGTAGCAACTAGTAATATTAGTTTGGATAATCGTCTATTGCATTTCACCTGCACATACTTGTACTCCTCATATACGTATAACCTGTTGATTAAAATGGATAAGAATCAAGTTGAACAGCTCTATCCCATTACCTGTTGGTTGGTTGTTCGCTTGAAAATGGTTTTTGAAACTAAATTTGTGGTAAACTCATTTTCTTACCAACTAAGGTAAGTTAGTTTGCTTTAGTTGGATTAATTACTTTCAATTCAGAAGGGTTTTTTTTTTATTGATTAGCAAGTTATCTCAATCCTATGTAATCTGGTGGTCACGATTTTAAAACATGAAAACAGTCTCTCTATGTTGTGGTGGTAAGACTGTGTTCATTCTGCCCCTCCTCAAACTCTACAGTAGTAGAAGCCTTGTGCACTGAGATGCCCTTAAGTTATCTCAATCCTATGTAATTAAGCCCCAGTAAAAGTTGTCTGGTCTACTAACCAGCTAACATGCTACATGGTCTATGATTTGGGGTCATCCATCCTCAAAAGCATATAAATCCTCACCCAACAGAATCTATGTTCTAGAGTCATCTACCTTCGATAGCACACAAATCCTTATCCCTTGTTATGAATTCCCAATCTTACCCCCTCTCCTGTCTCAGTGCTCAATACCTATCATTGCCCTTGTTCTTCCTGAAATTATGATTTTGATTTCGATTCATCCAAATAAGATAATCCATAATTTTACTTTCTTTTATTTTTGTTGGGGGGGGGGGGGGACTTACCTATCTACCTGCCCAATGAAACTTTGGTTACAAATAATTAGAGGTGCAAGGAAGGAGAAGGGGAAGGGGAATTGGGGTGATTAAAGGCATAATATGAGACATGAGAGTTGACAAATCTATGACCTGCTTATACTTGATTGGTAAGACACCAACCAACTATACTAAGCTTCTGTTCACTTTCTATTTCATGTTCAAGGTGTCACAATAAAATTATGGGATCTGCATCCTCTCCTACCAATGGTTCTGGGAGGACAGTGGCAACCTGTCCTGGATGGCTGCCACGTGGCTCTCGGTGAATCCGAGACCCACGTCCGAGCCAACACCCAGCCGACAGGCCGAGCCGACAGGGGGTGTCGGCTCAGACGTGAGTCTCGGATTCACCCGAGAACCACGTGGCGGTCATCTGAGATAAGTTGCCGCGTCCTCCCAAAACCACTGGGAGGAGACGATGTGAATCCAAAATTATGTGGATGAGAAAATAAGAAAACCCCTCACTTTCTCAGCAGGCAGTTATCCTTTAATCATGCAATAAATGTTCTCATCAACCAGGTACAAAACAATACATATTAGGGAAACCAACTTGGAGAGCATTCAATTTTTCTGTAACACACTAAACCAGTCAATTCGGTCCAACCATTGGCTGTTCATGATATGTGAACCGAACAAAAAATAGCATAGAATTGTTCAACCCGGACATTTGAATTGTTGGGTCCAAGTGGGTCCAAGTTAGGTGGTACTAACAATCTTATTATTTAAAAATTTTGAGAGGGAAATAGATTCTTAACTTCTTAATTAGTGGGTTATTAAATAACCCCCCTATTGAGTTAGCTTCTTTTTATATTATTAACTCCTTATTATTCTTTTCTTTTGTTGGAGTAAAAGAGAATTATATTGTGAAAATTTTTAAATTTTCTGAGAAAAATACTAGTACATTTTAAATAAGGGTGTAAATTGGTTCATAAACGGTTTATCGATTCAGTTTGGCCTGGTTCAAGTTTATTATTAGTAGAAACCATAATCGAATTGATTAGTCGATTCATATTTTCTAAACCAAAATCAAACTGATTAACAACCGATTTGAATTAATCTATCCATAAAATGTTTCTTACACGATTTTATGGGAAGGAAAGAATATTCAGGACAGCAGCACTTCAAAAGCAAAACTCCAAAGGTTAAATAGTAAACTAAAAATATCATATTAAATTATATATGGCACAAGAAATATCATGACTACTACAAAGTCATACATTTTAATCTCTTTCTCCAATCTGATATTTGATAATATATTATGGACTATAATATAATAATAATCTAATTGATACTAAACTAACAACTGAGGTAATTGGTTCAAAATATATTATATGAAGGCATAACTTATTTTTTGCTTCCCACCCCTGTAATGAAATCATATATATTGCCATTTTTAACTGCGTTTACTTGGTTTCCCTATTAGTTTTATCAGCTTATCGATGGTTTAATAGCTCTAAATCACAATCGAACAATTTAATTATATGTATAACCAAAATCGAACCAATTAACTTCGATTTAGTTCAATTTTTATTGACGAGTTTCAATTTGGTTTCCCAATTTTGGTTTAGAATTGACACCCTTAATTGTAAAGTACAAATGCCCCAAATATAATGGATTGTAGATGGACTGTTGTAAAACTACACCCTTGTAGAGCTAGCACTCCTCTAGTAAAATTGATGGAAAGCTTTCAATTGCTTTTCCCATGGCCTTGTTTGTTTCGTTATAGTTTTTTTTTTTTTGTGCAATTGATAATCCACATGATTTTTTTTTTACCATATAAAATTTTCCTACTTTATTAATAGAATATTTAGCATTTTACATTAAAATAAATATGAAAATCTTATTTTACAAGAAAATTTTCATTTTTCGCCTTTTTATATGAAAATTGTTGGGTACAATAATACCAACGTAGTATTGCAGCTAGGGAAAGCCCAACATGTTGAACCATATAGGCCTAAGACTTATAGCGGTATGCTCAATTTGCTTGCTAATAACATGCCGAATACAAAGCAATTAATGCTTCTACAGCCGAACACGTAACATTTATTACGCTTACAACAACTCGAGTGACTTGCACTTAGGGCACCCTCCTCTACTCTATTGTTGAACCCTATCGTGCTAACCATACTATCTAGCAAAGACCCGACATGTCCGCTTGCTCTCAAAACCTACGGAAGTGAGATTTGCACCGAGCACACTAGCGTGCTTGACATGCAACCACCAATGCCATGCTTAAGTCAAATCCACCTCAAATCACCCCTATAAAAGGAATTCTACACGAGTTGAAGGTTAGACATCATTATGGAAACCATTGTTGTGATTGGAATTTAAATACTCTATTACCCTTCTTTCATCATCTCGGCTCACTTTCTCTTGAGTCAAGTTTTATTTGTTGCTTGCTATGAGAAAACTGACTTAGGCATCGGATGGTCCCAGGGTCCAAAGATTGACCTCCTTTGTTCACTTTGTCTGCTATCTTCTGCAAATTATTTCTTCCTGGAGGACTGTGTGTGGATTGTAGCAGTAATAGATTGGTGCCTACCATGGGGCTGTAGAATGAATTCTTGCCTACTAGCTTCTTCGGCAAAAAATTTGGTACGTATTCTTACTAAACTACCTGCAAAACTTATAATGACGAGACATGGAATGAGAAGCAACAACACTGAACTCCTTCCTAGGGAGGAAGTCCATGTCGATGAAGATGCAAAGAAGTCAAGATCATGTGGGTCAAAAGAGCGAGATGAGGCAGTTGAACCATAGGAGAAAGGAAAACTAGGTTCATCGAATACCACATGATGAGACACATAGACTCGATCTGTTTGTAAATCAAGACAACGATAGCCCTTATGAATTAAGTTATAACCCAAGAAACAACTTCTACTGGAATGATATTGAAGCTTCTTTTGTGTGAAAGGACGTAACCACTGGAAGCATAAGCATCCAAATGTACAAAGATGAGCATAAGTAGTAGCGGTGCCAGTCAACTTGCTATAGGGTATGATGGAATTATTGTCAAGAATGGGCATGCTATTTATTAAATAAACAATTGTGGTTAATGCTTCCAACCAAAATTTGGTAGGCATATGGGCATGGGCAAGGAGAGCTAAACGGTCTCTATAATGTGGCGGTGTTTAAGGACAACGCCAGTTTGTTCAAACATGTGAGGGCAAGAGAACTGGTGGATTATACCACGGGTTGCAAGATAGGATTCAAAAACATTACCAGTGAAAACCACCATTAGAACGAAATGCTGTAATGGGGTGTCAGAGTAAGGTTTCAGCCTTGTTTTTGAAGGTGATAAAGACGTTATAAAAGTCTGATTTAAATCACATTGAAAATAACCAAGAGAATTTAGAATAATTGTAAACAAAAAGTACATAACATGTAAAAGATGAACAAGACGAGATGAGGGATGGATCCCAAACATCCCAGTGCACTAACTCAAGAGGGTGAGAAGAGATCATAGTCGATTGAGGAAAATGTAATTTGTAACTTTTCCCAAGTCGACACAAGGAGCAAACCCCGGTCACATGTTTATTTTGAAAAGTTAAATTATTAAAAATAGAACATTGAATTGACAAAGAGGGATGACCAAGATGAGCGTGCCAATAATTGATAGAGATGGTGGAGCTAAACTGAGCTTGAGGTGAACTAATGAGAGGCCGAAAAGGGTAAATACCATTTTTAGCGAGCCCTTGATAGAGAATCTTCCCTGTGGTTTTGTCCTTCACACAACAATCAAAGGAGTTAAACGAAAAAATGCAATTGCTATCAATGATGAATTTATGAACAGAAAACAAGTTTGTAGTAGTAGATGGACAATATAATACGTTTTGTAATTTAAAAGAATGAGGTGAGGAGAGGAGAGTGGTAGAAGTAATACGGGTTATGGGCAGATCTTGTCCGTTACCAAATTGGACAGTGTCGTTACCGTTGTGGGTTTTGGTAATATGAAGGTTGTCAAGATCAGGAGTGAGGTGATGGGTTGCACCTATGTTAGAGTACCAAGTGTTGTTCGATGTTACAGTTGAAGATACCATGGAGCAAGCTTCTCAGGAGGATGTCGTCCTTGGTAGATGTAATCCCTTCTGTGATAGCAGTCTATGGTGAGGTGACCTTGTTTGTTGCAGATCTGGCAGAGTGGTCGAGTATTGGAGCGGTCA